>QLPD01000878.1:0-24278 GCA_003314085.1 Hymenopellis raphanipes | reverse complement strand
CTACGTGACGGTTTCCCTCGCGAGCTGAACTTAGCTCGGCAAGACTTCCACAGATATCAGATGCGGCACACGACCACGAACGTGCAAGGGACTGACAGACTTCACTTCTTAAACCCTCTCTATCTCTATTGCTAGGACCTACCTACCTACCTCCAATGTCTCTCGTCAAAATACCCATGCTCTTGTGCATGGCTGCACTCCGACACGTCTCCATGACACCGCCCAACAAGGCGCCGCCACAGAAAGAGCAGTACATCCCAAAAGCCTCTTGGCAGAGGCGGTCCGAGCTTGCTTTCCTGAAATTTGCCACGTTCATTTGGCTGTACAAGGTGTGATCTCGAAGACACGACAGTCGGACACTGGCCATCATTGACATACAGCACAGGGGATAAACTGGTTTATCGCCCTCACCGAATGCACGGCCATCCTCGTGTCAGCCTTTCCAAGCGCCTCCACCAGCGAATTTCTTGCCCTGCACCTTTCATTCAACGGCCATCCATTCCCAAACCACGTCGCCCACCCGACGTCCACGTTCGTCGTCGCATGGGCTCTTACAGTCTCCGCCTGCATAATCCGCATATTGTCCTTCCGCAAACTAGGCCCCATGTTCACTTTCGAGCTCGCGCGAAAGAAAGATCACACGCTGGTCACCACCGGGCCATATGCCGTCGTCCGCCACCCAGCTTACGCGGGACTTCTTTTAGGGCTGTGGGGATCCGTCATTTGCTTGATGGGAAGGAACTCCTGGATAACGGAGAGCGGATTCATGGAGACCGTCGCCGGTGTGCTATTTGTGGGATTCTGGCTCGGTGGGATAGTGTTCGTTTCTGTCTTCACGGTTATGCGGCTAAGAAGCGAGGATGTTTTCCTAAAGAACGAATTCGGAGAGTCATGGGAGAAATGGGCGCAAGAGGTTCCTTTCAAAGCGATTCCAGGCGTGTATTAAGCCTTTACGACAGTGGAAATGATGTATGACAGACAATGGAGAATCAAGTCGTTGGCGACAACTCCAAGCAAGCTTGATACCAAGATGACCAAAACGAAATAACGCAACGAAGTCAGTGGCCTCGAATAACAGATGCACTGTCCGCCTCTACACAGCTGTAGGACGAGGCCCAGTGTTAAACTGATGGCCCATTGCACTGTGCTACACAGTTCTCGGCAAATTCCCAAATATCCACATCTCGTTCGTAGCCCCAATCCGATCCAAGATCGTGCTTGTCTGCAAAGCAGAGTAATCCGTCGACGTTATCCAAGAAGTGGTTCTCGGAACTGATGTCAACCACGCGGCGCTCGGCATGAAGCGCATCATATGATAGGGACAGACACCGATGATGAGTAGTAGGAGCGTGGAGGGAAGGAGGTCAATGATAGAATTGAACACCTGCGGAAATGTGTTCAAGTGGCGATGGGAGAGAATTACGGCCAGGAAATCCCGAGGCAAATGCGTGCGTGAGCATTGCAGGGCAGCGTGAAAAGATAACATCCCATCGCAGACTCGTAAATTGCTTGCACCTTGAAGTGAATATCCAAGTTAGCGGGTAAGGCAGAGCTTGGAAGGGCGTGAGTGTGAGTTGTCGAGGACGGACACCTGAGTGACCTGAGGGTATTCTATCTCGTCCCAGAACGTCTACAAGTCACGAGCTAAAACGCGAGACGATGCACGGTTTCAACTCTAGCACACAAGACGTATCAGAACAAATCTGGACGAAACTCTAAAAAGGTTCCTCAAATGCATTACTCACCATTGACGTACCAACTTTGATACAAGGACTAGATTGGCAGCGATGCATAGAAGCGATGGCTTCAAATATATGTCCATAGGCTAATCGCCGAACGACAGAGTCCATCATAGAGTATAAACGCGTAATGCCCACAGGAGATAACGACATAAGCCGCATCAAGGAAAAGGAATCGTCCTGGACAGATCCTTCAAAAAGCGGTAAGCAAACTCCGTCTGAAAGAGTGAAGGCGAACGTACCTTCTTCCAAACCCGAAAGACCATCAGGCCCAGGCCTGACCTCGAGAGGTGCCTCTACCTAATCGACCAGCCGATACGGCGAGGCCTGCGTCAAAGCGTGTCAACACGACAGCAGTACGACAGTGATGGTGCGAATACAAGCCGGAATTGTTCCTCCTTCAAGTACATACATAATGCTCCTGGTAAGCACACACAAACATTCAGACGCGTCTGGCGCGTTCTGCCAACATTCTCTGTTTCTCTCGGCGCTGGGTCCTTACCCGCCGAAGGGAACTCGCCGATGTCAACATACAGCTCATGACCCTCTTAAGAGAGCAGATCCTTAAGGACCGCACGAAACTCATAAAGACCTCGCAGAGACCAGAACGACCAAGGCAAAAACTCGAAACGAGCTGGGAGACTTCTACAAGGGTGTCCTGCGTTGTATGCCTTTCATCATATCGTCTCATATCACCTTCAGTGTTCTAATGTAAGTTTTTTGCTCTAGCTGTTGTCCTAACAGTACAAGTCAATTGTTTCTCCGAATATTTTCTGCCCTTCATTGCTTGCATTGCATCCATCCAGACTCCGCCCATCAATAGGCCTGTGTCCCATGGGTTATGGACGAATGAATGGTGCTAGTTGCATTCTTGCCACCGTATCTTCATTTCTGCCTGGTGGGCCCTTATCTGTGGCTACGTTGCATTCCCCTTTTGATATACGATTACAGAAAGAGTGACAGTTTCATCTGTAATTCTTGTGGCAATAAGCATGAAATGAAGACCTCCATTGTCAAGGTTATCGCTATAAAAATGACTGGCACTGTCTGCTGGTTAGTGTGTTCGACGTCTTCCTTGTGATGTCTCAAAACGTATCCCACCCACAGATTCCTCCTTCTACAAGCAAAAATGAATTGCCTTCGACTTTCGATCTGGGGAAGCCCTCCTTCAGAGATGCGAGGTACGCCAGCTACCGCAAGTTGATGTAGCGCCACAGTCTAACATCTTCGCAGCGTCACGCATTATGAGTTATTGATGGATTCGGGCTCACTGGAAGATCCTTGCGTCCAGAAATATTCCTGGACATCGCGTCCTGGCTTGATTTTCTATTTACTTCCTCGAGCGAACCCTAACACAGGGACGACTCATGCCAGTGTAGTTTGCGTCATCGACATGCCTCCTGAAGGAATCGATGATCTTTCTAAGGGCTACTGGGAGTTGGATTTCCACATCTTCAAGTCAAGGTTCGACCTTGACGGTGATTGCAGTGCTCTCACGATTGAGATGAAGAACTGCAAGTTCTCTTCCATGAATACCTTTGAAGTCTTCATGGACGTGCTGTGCACCCAGAAACTCCTCTCCATCTCCCTTGACATGTGGAATATCGACACATTTATTCGTCCAACCACCCCCACGAACCCTAACCCATGGCAGCAGCTTGTACTTCGAAATTTGCCGACATCGTACCGCGTAGCTCAGTGTCCAGTGCGGCTTTCGTGGATGGGTACCAATCCATACCACACCTTGTGCGCACACATTAACCCAGAGATGGCGTTCTCCGGACCGATGACTATTATAGGCCAACTGGTGTCCTCCGATGCAGTTATAACCTTAAATGACTTGGACGACGCTGCTTCTGTGAGGCAACTGATGCTTCTGCTCTTCCAACCATTGTCGAAGAGGGTGCTCAGACTCTGTGAGCCTGTACACGAAGGTCGTGAGTGAGCAGTTGCTATATGACTAGACCATTGTTCTCACTTGGAGGTGGCACACTTCTTTGCAGTTGGTTCACTTCCCTCTTGGTTTGGGGAACTATCTCAAGTACTCGTCCTTGCCCTTACGGACACAAAAACCGTACACCAATTTGTTACGTGGCTTTTAGAGTTCTTCAAGGATCCACAGGTGAAATTCTCGAAGCTGTATCTCCAGTTGTCCTCCCTTGTGTTGGAGGTCAGCGATGTTTCCTGGGATGCCTTTGATGCTATGATGGCATTGCGGCCTACCGGTACAGTCTCTTTACATACCCTTGATACCTTAAACTCTGAATCAGAAAGGTTATTGAGAAGGACTTTCCGGTGTACTTTAGATTCTCACGGGAAAAGATTCTGGGCACCAGTAGCACATACGCGACTACATACTCCTTGGTCTACGTAGTTTAAACAGTCATTTACGATGCACTATGTTCCATGACGGGCACATGGTTGAAGACGACTATCGAGCAAATCAATCCCGCTGCTGAGGTACGCAACTCTCTCGTGGATTTGCGCATCATCGGGCATCACTGACGGGTGTTCAGGATCAAGAAATACAGGATACTGTCCAATGTTGAAGTCGACTACACTCTCCTTGCGCAGCATCTCCCGACACTCATCCCATGAAATGTCGAACGTCGGTCCTCCACGAGTCCAGAAAAACTGTAGGAAGTCGATGATACGTGTCCGTGGTGATACATAGTATAGTCCCATGGCGATACTCCACGAGTCTTCTGGAGCAGATAGCAGGATGAGGTTGGTAAGATAAACGCTTCGACGCTCCGAAACGTACTTCCTTTGAGCATCCAGAACCGGAAGGAGGAATTTTGGAATATCAAGGGGAACCCACTGGTGACTCTCGTTCGAGCTTCCCAGCATAAAGTAATACACTACTGCTACATAATAGCAGAGAGAATTGAGGACGGGAGGTAAATATCGGTAAGGGGATAAAACATTCAGCAAATCGGCCTCAACAAACATGTTAAAGGCAGCCGGAACTTCGGCGTATAGACCACGATCAAGAAGTATGCTAGCAGGCCAGACATAGCGCCAAAGAAGCGAGCGATCTGGAACGTCCTTCAAGTCGAATAGCAGGAGGTTTCTGAGGAACTGGGACGAACACCATTGGGTACCGTTCGACAGGTCCTGCATAGTGTCTATGCTGGCATAAGATGTTATGTCCTGTAACACCGTTGTGATGACTCTCAACGCAAGAAAGCGAGTGGCATCAAGTTGCCCGGGATCATTCGGAATAGGCAACGTTTCAAATAGGGATTTTAGAGTCATGAAAACTAGAAACGCCTCCGCCTCCTCGAGAGGTTTATATTCTTTCAGACGCATCTCCTCGAGTATCAGCATCATTAGACGTTCCAGGGCCGATACCACAAGAGGATCAGCATCGGGACAATGATGTCTGACGTGGCGAAAGTAGTTCACCATGGCCAATTTGATTCGCAATCCGGGAACTTCTTCTACGGAGCTCTTGTCAGGCAGAAAATCATCAAATGCATCGAAAGTGCGGTGCAGTGTTCGGTCGACGATGTTTCTAAATGCGGGAACTTGACAGAGGCGTTCAAATGTCACAGAAGGCTCCTCAAATGGAGGCACTTCCGTATCGTGGGCACCGTAGTACTCCATAAATGGGTTGGTTTTGCAGATGTCAAGTATAGAGGGACGGTTTATGCATAATTGGATGACGGGAAGCATGGCCGACGAAGCACTGTTGATATCATTTTTGGATACCCGTTGATTAGGCTCAAGGATTCCGTGAATTATGGCAAGCCATGTCTGCGGGTGTAGGCGAATCTCCGGATCTCGCGGAAGATATTGTAGAAAAAAATCTATGGCCTGTAGTTTACGGTGACGCGCAGAAGAGGGTATAGGACCAGCAATGACAGCCACGAGCTCGAGGGGAATCGGAGGGGATTTTGGTAAAACATCAAATTCTCGATCGTCCGTAAGTAGAACAGATTTCATCGCGCGACCGAGACGTTCGAGTTGCGAGTATGCACTCTCGGCATCATCCTGATTTGGTGGTGCGGAGTTTAGGACTGGAATGAGGGGAAGTAACAAGCGCCTGTATTCATGGTAAACGATTCCTTTGGAGAACACCTCATGAAGCTGCTGGTGGTAATGAGATGGAAAGCCGCCGAGGCAATGTATGATGATACTACGTGCCGATGGGTTGGCAGAGTGGTGAAATACCCATTTCAGTACATCGATGGAAGATAACTTGCGATTTAGAGCAGTCTTCACTATGGCAGCCTCCGCCTCTTTCAACGACCCCGGTGCGCGCGCGCGCTCTTCAAGAGGAAGAAGGCGGCGCAAAATCAAGAACAGAAGATTGGAAAGCGGCGTTTTGTACGGACACTGCGGGTGGACGGCCGAGAAGAAATGTGTGGCGAAATAGGCCGTGTATGTCACGAGGGTAAACACACCAACAACATATGCGAATGGCCCGTAAATTTGAGCAAGGTAGACTATGAGGCCAAGGAAGAAGAGCCCGAGAGAGACATGCATGAGGACTGGCAGCAACCCGATGATCAAGGGTACGCGCCACGCCATTAAGCCGACGTAGCGATACTGGCGGACAAGACTGCGATCCAACGGGGTCCCAGACGTCATAGCCATATACTGGTGCAACCACTGCTTCGCCAACACGGCGACAAGTGCAGTGATCAAGCTCAGTGATAAGCTCGTGTACCATAACCCGTTTATCCACAACTGCGAATGAGCTGGCATGAACTGCAGCGCGTCGGGAGACGAGATCACTGGATCAAGATCAACAGCTGATCCGTTCGCGACCGCGCGCTGGACAACCAAGATCTCAAAGAGAATAGAGCTCGACAGTTGAATGTAGTCGGGCTCGAGTTTGTCGGCCGTCTGGATGAGAAAGGCCGTGACGACGGCGGAGAACAGACCTGCCTGTTAGGTGACATTAGAAGAGAAAGAAATATATCTGGGCAACAAACGTACGAATACGAGCAGCACGTCAACTGTATCGCGGGCATCCTCAGATAAATCGGTATCGAATATCTGGAACTCGTCGACACACATTCTCCAAACCCTGGCATTCGGCTGCGCCTCCTCGAAAATCGGATCCGGTGGATACTTTTGCTCGTAGTCCATCGGGTCATGCCCTAGTATTTTCATTAAAAGGCATCGAATGCGCCAATACATTCACGAACCTCTCGCATTGCGATCCACGGGTAGACCGAAGAGCTTCTTGCGCGCACGACGACCTTTGCGAGCGCGAGGTGGATCATTCTCAACACCCTGGCGTTGCTTTTCATCGTTGGGCGCTCCATCACTTTCTTCGGCCCCATCTTCTTCTTCTGTATCCTCCTCCTCATCTCCCGATCCGGCTGTAGTATCAACTTGGACACCTTGGTTCCGTTTCTTCGCGCGTCCTGCGCGGAATTTCCGAGGATTTCCGTTAGCCTTATCCTCGTCAGCAGGCCGTATGTGCTCTGATTTCGGAGGAGGCTGTCTTGCAGCCGGCAATGAGTCTGTCGGCTGGAGAGCGACTTCCGATGAGTGGACAACAATGTCAGCAGAGTTTTCCGGGATGTCATCTGCGCTGGGCAAGCCTGTGGACATTGTCGACGATGGCTGTCGATGTGATGGCAAGGAGGTGGTCCCAGTCCGAAGTAACTTTTACCACGTCCGACCGCCGCGTACAACATCGTGTCGTCGGTGGCAATGCTGTTGTGGGTCCAGGTTCCCATGCGGTTCCTGGCACGGGAATTCCGGTGAACTCATTGGTACTAGCACAGGGTGGAGGGTGGAGGGTGTAGTACTTGTTTCATAAGTTATTACTGCCAATAACATCAATAACTAATGCAGCTTGAAGCTCATCGAGCTGTCACCTACCTTCTAAGAATTATTTTGGTTTTCTGTTATATAGCTTCTGCTGCACTGGTGTGGCCATGGTCAAGTTGACCAGCTAGACGGCACGAGTCGCGGTTTGCCTACAAATAACAAACAATATTTCAAGTATGATGGATGACCTTTGCGTCGCGTGGCGGTCGGACGCGAGGACGCGAGAAATCCATTTGTAGGAGAAGCCGGAACACACGATACTGCACGGGTGCAAGCTTTCCAGCTCGAACAACTGGTGAAGTCTGGTATAGATCATCGTGGAGCGGAGGAAAGGAACCGAATTCGCGTTTGGGCCCCGGAAACTCGGTCCGACATTTCCGTAGTCGTCGCTTTTTACGCTCATGTTCTTCTCGACGATGCCTTCATCTATAACCTCATATTTCCTTGTTGCTGTCATATCGAGCAGCTCTGAGCCTCGCTACAAGGTGGTATAGAAAGCTCCCAAGCCCTGCTTTCTTGACAGAGTCACGCGTTCTTCACGACGTTATTCACACCTTTCCGGATCCATGCGGAGCTCGCTGGAATAACATTCATTGTGGCCATGCGATGCGGCGTCGGTGGTGGGATATTCTTAATATGAGCTCGCAGAGTGACTTATAACCATAAACGGCTCCTTCTCGTACATTTTCTGTCTCCTCTATTCGCCGAAGGCCTTTTCATCACTTCGGCGCTGGCGCTTGCTTTGAACTGGTGAAGGATCAGCAACGAAAAAAGGGCCCCACCCAACCCCTTCTGGTTGCACGCCTTACTCGCACGTCTCTCTTTGGACATCACTAGTCCCCTCTTTGAACGCGACGGGAGCCCTCCCCGTCGGTGCTGACTCGCCTCTCTGACGATTCAGCCGCCCATGCTTCCTTCAGGATCACCCTGGGATACTCCTTGCCTACCAAGGAGTATCTTACTATCAGCTCTCTTTGCACGGAAGTCGTGTCGATGGTTTTTGATTTTTGACTGCGGTGCGGCGTACGAGCTATGATCACAGTAAAAGGCAAAGTATCATCGACTTTTGTGGGATAAAACTATCGGCGTTGCATGCTCAAAGCTGTAAAGGCGAGTAAAAGGGCCTCCTCGGGCGAAGGTGTGCTTTCAGTAGACAGCCGTCACTCGCTCAATGTTTTGTCTAGCGGAAACGATCGTGAGAGTATGCTCCGACCATTGATAGTGATATATAGTTCGCAAAACGAAGGCCCGAAAAGACTTGAAGTGTCCGTAATTGATGGCGTCAATGACATTCAAGTTCGCATCCTCAACGCGTGATCGTGCACTCGGACGTCGCGTCTCGTTGATGATTGTTGGGGTTCAACGCCTTGAGATAGTAGTCAGCCGTGTCTATCGCGACTGTCGCTGTGGCGGCCAAGACCGCGGCTATGCCGTGCAAGGAAACTGCCGGCCGATCAATCCACCCGGGGTCATCTTCGACTTGGTTCTGTACCACCATCCATGCGGTGGCCCCACCATCATCATTCCCTCCATCCCTCTCTTCCTCCATTCACAAACTAACGACCCCACCTCCTACGCTTAAGTATTATGGGCCAGCTAAAATTCGGATCCTTCGACTCGATCTGCGAAACCGCCGCACTCGTGGTCTGCCCGCTCGTGGGCACCGACCAGGGCATCGTCCCGACGTGCTACAGCCGCAATGTCCTCGTCGGCGGCACACTCATCTTTCAGCCTTGTAAGCTCACGTCCTCATCCTCGTGTAAAGCTGACATCCAGCAGCGACATGCTTTATCCACATCGTTGCCATCCTCATGACGGGGATCATGATCTATTACATACGCTCCAAATACACCGCTGTAGGGCGGAAGGAGATTCTGATGTTCTTCTGGCTGTATGCGCTCCTCCAGTTCTTGGGCATATTCCTTGATTCGGGTATCATAAAGACCTCGACGGTCGCGTACCAGGTGAGTATCATCGAAACGCGAGGGTTTTCTCATTTAATTATTGTCTAGTGGATCACAGCGATATACGCAGGCCTTATCGCAGCGACATATTGCTCGCTACTCTTCAACGCGTTTGTCGGGTTTCAATGGGCCGAGGACGGAACCCCGCAATCTCTGTGGGCCCTCCGCATTTCGTGTCTCGTCGTCTTTGGCGTCGGCTTCTTCCTCGCCATCGCGACCTTCAAAGGCTTCGCGGGCATGTCCTACTCCAAGGCCACCGGTCTATGGATTGTATACCTGCTCTGGCCACTCGTCTGCGTGGCTGTGTATGTCCTCTCCCAGCTCATCCTCGTCTTCCGTACTCTTGAGACCCGCTGGCCTATCGGCGACATCCTCTTCGGGACTGCGTTCTGGGTCATCGGCATGGTGCTCCTCTTTGCGTTCAGTGCTACCATATGTGACGCCATCAAGCACTACATCGATGGGCTCTTTTTCGGCGAGCTCTGCGTGCTGCTGAGTGTCATGATGGTTTACAAATACTGGGATTCCATCACCGTTCGTCGTTTATCCTTCCTATGATGACGTACAATCTCATGCGGTTTTACAGAAAGAAGACCTTGAATTCTCCGTTGGGAACAAGGCGACTGTTTGGGAGGTCAAGGACCCTCTGCTCCCGAGTGGCGGTCAAGACTTTTCCGAGGAGGACAGTAGTGCGGGTGGACATGGAAGCGGAGGCGGGCGCGGTACGGCTGCCTCGCTTGTCGGTGGTTACAACGGCCAGCAGTATTATGGCCAGAGACGTGGAGGCTATCCGCCACCTGGTGGTTACTAACTTTACGATTGATTCGCGGACCTTTGTTGTACCATATTGTATTGTTTGTACATTATGTACGGTTTTTTCTACCTTCTTGCGCCTACATAGGCGATGTTGCTGTATCTCAATTACATTCTATGGATGAACCCAGAAGAAAAACATTAACTGAGGAACTCGGAGCTAGGACGTTCGCACACGTACTCGGCGTGGACTTTCGAGACGGCCGGAGAGCGTAAGGTTCTTTCTATTCGTCTAACATAAGAGCATCGTCGAATACGTACATCGTCGTTCGCTTCTGGCGGAAAGAAAAATCGAGACTCTCTTCAACTCTGTTCGCGGCTCTTAACCCAGGCTTCGAATGCCCTTCGCTTCGGACACCAAACACCGCCGGTGTCGGTGACGTTTCTACCTCGAAGCTATGCACCTTCTTGGTCCGTCCAGCTTTATTGTAAGTTAGTCTTGAGAATTTGTGGTCTTTGTGGACACAATGTCAGTAAGAGAGATAAGTCCTTGTCACATAATTATGTGTGAGATTCACGCGCCTTGAGTAAAGTGTCGATCTTCACTTGTCCGCTGTTCACCTCAGCCATTCAAAACCTCGACTCCACATATTAATAAGGGATAAGACCTCGTTCCCTCACAAAATCTGTCTTCACACCTCGCTTCAAATTCTGATGTGCGTGGTATTCGAGCGCGTAGCACTCATAGAATGCCTTTTCGGCCTTGGTCCAGGAGACACGGTCGTCCTTCTCCTTGGTACGAGCTGTCTAGTCAGTGGCCATGAGCACAGTTGACTCGGACGACTGCAAGGTTCGGCGAGTCGAGTGTGGGAGAATAACAAGATTGTGGGTTGCGGGTGAGTTGGTGCCAGCCGCCAGCCCAGGCGGGGTCGGGAAACGCGCCCGGAAACACGAGCGGGGTGGGTACGTGACAGGCGACATTGTCCTGACGCACCAACACACGGACGCAAGGCCGAAACGAACCCGTATGGACAACAAGGGGACGAGAACGCGAGCTCCCCAAGTTCCAAACCGCAAGTCAAGTCAAGTCAACGTCAAAGTCAGAGCCCATGCACGATCTAACGCAGGCTCGGGGTCGACAAACTCCCCAGGTCTGTCGAGGGCGCGGCGAGCTCCCAAGTCCAAACCACGAGTCAAATCGAGTCAATGAAGCAGGTCCAAAGGTCGTCCACGAGATCCAGTCCGCGACCGCCATAGTAGGGATCCCAGGTCGAAGTTTAAAAGGAAGGAGTTGCAATCTTAGTCTTTAGATACCAATCGAACCAAAAAGTCGGGAGAAAACGTTGATTATTGATGAAAGTCGTATATATGTGTATCCATTAGGAAGAAAGAAATAATAGGGAAGTTACAAGGAGAAAATCAGGAAATGATAGAGGAGAAGTGGAGGAGGCCATCGAGAAGAAATGAATAAGGCGCGAAAGAGGAATGAAACGTACTGCACACTTGATGTCCGAAGGATGAATGCAAGTGTAGAAATCCTGTTGCAAGCAAAAACCGCGGAATCGAATCTTGAAGACGCGCGAGTATCGACATGGTGATCGCCAAGCTGAGAGTACTAGTGGGGGAACTATCCAGTCAGACCAATCAGCCGTGAAAATGAGGACTAGTCCACCCAGTCGCAAGTCGCAGTCCATGTCCGAGGCGGCAGTCCCGATGAACTAGTCGACGGCGGAGCTCCCAAGTCCAGGCCTCGCTGGTTCCTGAAAGGCATGAGCGCCCGTTTGCTCGTCAATTGGTACGAATGTATGCATCGAAATCGGCTGTTTGCTGCGTGAAAAGCGAGAAAACGCGTTGCGGTACTTGGTATGGGCTTGACGTGAATGCATTGCTCGAAGGCCGGTTACATGATGCCCGCCAATTGATGCCTGAAACGTCTGCAGGAATGGGAGGTAACTCGGGAGTGATTGGTGTACTGGCCGTGCATTCACAAATTTCCTCTACATCTCGCCGCCGCCACTCCTCCAATGCATCCACCATCCTGTTGATTCGAGTGCAGCATATAATCCACTGCGAGTACCAGTGCAAAGAGGCCACCAAGGCCGTGTTTTTGGTCCCGCCATAATGTGTGAGACGCAGTCATGCTCGTCGTCGAACAGGGAAAAGAAAAGACGCCCATGCACTAAGTGCAGCCGGGGTCAGGACAGATGGACGCGGAGCAAGAGACGATGGGCCCAACGCGATCAAGCTACGGTCCACGTGGCGTGCCGGCGGCTCTGCAGACCTCTAAGTAACTGACTTATCTAACGCTGAGCCGATATTCGTTCCTCACATCATCCAAGCTAGCACTATGGTATACACCAATCGGTCTTATATACCGTTCACAGAAGAACGAAGTCTTGGTCATAGTCATTCCGTAGATCCGAATGAAGTGTGGCATAAACAAACTTTCAATCGTTATGAACTTACGTGCTAAAACCCATTCCTCCCAGGAACAACACCAAACGCCGGCCCACCCATCCCAAACATCCTTCTCAAATCCCCCACCAACCCCTCCGGCGCTTCCCAGGCACCAAAGTGGCCTCCCTTTCTATGCGTGTTGTTGCTGAACACGAGATTCGCGTTCGTCGTGAACCACCTATTCCAACCATTATATTAGAGGGGCAAGGATGAAGAGGCTAGGCTAGGCTCACGAAATAGGACGAACGCCCATGTCCACTGGGAAGATCGAAATCCCGTACGGAATGGAGGGCCGTTGTGGGAGGAGCGCGTAGATGTCGCCGTGTTGATACGTTTCATAGTAGATGCGCGTACTAGACGCGGTCGGGCCAGCTCGTGAAAAGAGGTATACGGAGATCCAGGTCAGAACTTGAACGTAATGTCAGGAAATGCGCTTTCGTGATCATGATAATGGAGTGGAACACACCTTCATCGTCAGTCCAAGGATATTCATCAGTCCAGACGAGCAGCTTCTCGTAAACCCACGCCAACAAACCAACCGGCGAGTCCGCCAAAGAGTATCCTATCCCGACGAGTTAATCAGACAGCGTCGTGCTGACAATTAACTGCGACGTACCAAGAGTCTGAGGCTGAGTCGATTGTTGCAAAAAGTATCCGCTTCCCTGCTTTTCGAACCATTGGGCCTTTTGTGCGCCAGCCTTTTCGGCGGCGGTATACGGTGTAAGCAAATGCTGAAGAAACGCAATGGGCCGAGTTGGGGGCGGTGGGAATCCGCTATAAAATAAAATAAATAAGCATGCATCCACAATAATAACAAATCAAACTTACTAAGGCAGAGTAGTGTGCCACGCCTTGACGTGCTTACCGCCATACTTGAGAGCCATCGCGCGAGTAATCTACATGGTTGTGTTAATCGGCGACAGATTTGAAAAGATAACTAGCTCACCATAGTACCCAAGTCACCACCTTGCGTAACTGGTTCCTCAACAATCAAACTGCTAGTCAAAAAAGCGCACGTATTCGGCTCACCATACTCGTTGTAACCAAGCGCCAACATCACTTTATGAGCAACCTATTCAAGGAAGTTAACGGCGTCACGAACGAGCATTGATTGTATCAAACACATACCTCAGCATACTGGTTAACTCTAAACCCTTTCTTGGAGGGCGCTTGCGAGAAACCAAAGCCCGGTAAACTCAAAGCAACGACGTGAAAGCTGGGATGCCCAGCATCGCTAGCCGTCAACAGCGGTAGGATTTTTCGAACTTCCAGGAAACTGCTAGGCCCTAACTCAACAGCGTCAATGAGAAGCATACATATGGCTGCAAAAAAGAATCGACGTACACCCATGCAAGAACAAGAGCGGAATAGTATCAACAGCCTTGCTCTTTTGATGCACATAATGGACGTTGAGCATCCCAAAGCCGTCGACCTGGATGTCGCGAGTGAACTGGGGAAGCGCAGCGTTGATCGCCGCTTCTTGAGCACGCCAATCGAAACCGGTCTTCCAATATTCCACTAGACGGCGCATCGCTTCGAGAGGCACACCGTAGCTCGAACCAGCGTCCTCGAGTTCATCGGGAAATATGCAAAGCTCGAGTTTACGACGAAGAATGTCAATCTTGTCGTTCGGAACGGAAATTTGGAAAGGTCTCTCGCTCGACATCGTGGGTCCGGTTGGTGGGAAACGAAGAGAGCGTCGTCGTGTTTTATATCGTTGTCGTTGTGTCACCAGGTTGATAGACATTTATTGTGAGAAGAGGAGGGAAATTCGGTGATGGTAATGGGGACTTGTAATGTCTCCCTTTCTTTATCCGTGGAGAAAGAGTGACGAGATTGTGGGCTTCATGTGCGCTCGCGTACAGGAGTCAGGCCAACGGATGGGGTTCTGGGAAATGACTGTCGGAGGCGCAAGTGTTTGGTGAGTTGGTTCTGCTGTCCATATCGATTTCGAAGATGAACAAGACTGGCCGCTGCACACAATCAACTTCCATGGACTAGGGCGCATCAAGCACCGCACAAGTCGCGTCGTCGAGATGTCCGAGTGTAGCAAGCCGGGATGGATGTGCGCTAGAGACGATGAGATGTAGTGGGAGTGACGCCCAGCCGACATGGCGGTCAGAAGAGCGTCTGATGGGGTCACGTTTGTTTGCGCTCTCCTTGGTTGTCGTCTGAGTACTACAAACTAAGTAGTCGTACACTAGTACAATGGTATAAGTAGGTACTGTATACTGGCGACACTACACGTTCATCTAAGGACCAACATCTGTCATCAGTTGATAAAGAAACGGTTTGAGGATCAAAAACGTCACCTTTACATGACAAGGGGGCCAGCAACATCCGCTTGTCGTCAAAAGCCATCTCAACGACATATATCCTGAAGAGAAAGGGTCGTGGATCGCCTATGGCCAGTCTTGAGGGTGAATCTGGACAGTAAAATGAACTGACTGAACATTGTCGAGAGCAGCGGGTATCTCCACCCTCAGTGGTGAAAATGCAGAGCAGGGAGGTCGTCGGCGATGCACGGTCACCCTGGTCAAAGTCTAGTCTAGTGAGGGTGACGAGGTTAGTAGTTTGTACTCCGCATTAACAGACAGAGCGACTTACCGAGTTGAACAGAGTACGCTGACTCCTAAGAACTCTAAATACTGCCGTTAGTACAAAGAACCTCACAATGTCAACAACTTGGGGAAACTTACCAAAGACGAACACTGAAAGAGACGGCGGCGGCCGTAACCCGTACAAAGATTCTACGACATCCAGTCGTCGTCCAGAGGGCATGACCTATATCACTGCATTAGTTAAGAGCACCCGCCGAAGCAAATCGGCTCACCATGTCAGTCCACTGGTTCATCTTGTAGGCGTCTGGCGCGCTAGCTATTCAGACGCCAATGAAATTGAAGACCCTTTTAACGATGAGTCCAACTTTACACCGAATGGGATAGGACTTACCGTGGAGCACCGCCCGGCAACAAAACCCCAGGGTTTAACGCTGAAACACGACAGTCCGAGAACAATCCATTGTGGTGGTGAAGACCGATGACGAGGGCAACGCGGTAGTGTCCAGAGCAGCGTCGCGTCCCACCGGCGCGAAACCAAATGGGACTAGGAAGCGTCCCGAAGACAACGACCCAAACTGTCACTAACGACGTAGCCAAGGCGTCCCGTACTCCCGAGCCCTGTGGTTGCCGTTAGTGAAAGCCTAAATGAGAAATAACCAGTATACTTACCGTGTAGGATGCTCGGCCAAGTCGCCGTTAGTCTAAGTGCCGGAGTACTCAATAGCGAGGAAAGTCGCCCTACAAGGCGTACAGGATGGTGGAGACGGCACACAAATCTAGAGCAAGAGATATGAATGGGATAGGAGAGACGGCGGGACAAGTGAACGTACCGCCCAAGCTTAAGCGACTCCCTGACTCGGCGTGCTGGACGTCTGAGGATGGTGAGTCACGGGGGCCACCTGATAGTCAAGACATACGAGGTAGCTCGTAGCTGGGCTCGATATCCAGTGAGGAGAGGCGCGAAAATGCTGTCCACGTCGCGCTACACGGCGCCCACGGAAAAATCTGGAAACAGTCATTAACGAGCTGGTCGACGATGTGGACACTGAATAAACATACCAGAGCGTTGACGACTGAGGGAAAAGGCACTGGTAGTAGGCGGCAGTGAGCAGGTACATCAACGATGATGGTGGGAAGGAGAAAACATACCTGTCACATGAAGGACCTCGTCACACTATAAGCGCGTCGGGAATGCGTTAGTGAGAACGGTGGCCACGACATCGAGACACATAATGGGCGAAAGAAAGTATGAGAGTGTAAGGTAAGGCATGGCGAAGGAGAGTCCAATAAGCGTAGTGGAGAAGAGAAGAATGGGAGAGAGGGAATGATGAGTTCCAGCAGAATCCCATCGCCTTTTATCCCAATTCCAAACCCTCTGAGTTCCATCAGAGACGTAAATACATCCGGCTAATCAACCGAGGTCATGCGCGGCCGTCGGACCAAACGAATCTTTCCAATATTCGGGCGCATATTGCGCCGCCACACAATCTCGCTTCTTCTGGATTGGTCGCCCTGGACGAAACAGCAAAATGGATATCATTGCGACTAATACTACACTCGAATCTTGAGACGTGTCAGTCCTCAAGGGAAGTAGTGAACCCAAAGCAAATGGAACTTACCTCCTTCTCACAAATGCACCGTATCGACTTTCCCGTCTTCGAACAAGCTTCCAACAGTCAAAGTGCCGGAATTAGGTGCAGGGTCTTCCATTAATGATCTGATGGGAGTCATAGTGGAGTGTCTGGGCACGGAGGTAGTGAAAACTTACAGATTGGTCTTTCTAGCCGGACATGAGCAACGCTTCGCGTTGCCAATTAAACCCTTTCGAGAGAAAGACGCCCGGTTTCGTTCTATCAACATGTGATATCAGTCAGCGCGAAATGAAACACGGAAAAGGTACGAACTCTTTCAGCATATTGGTGACACGGCGCAAATCGTTGAATTGATTCTGTTCCGAGACAAAATAAGAGTTGCAGACGGTCTATTCAGGGTATATACGCCTACTTCAGTCGTCAAATCAAATGAAATTGAGCGGGAAACGACTTTTAACCCAAAAGTGTCGGAGGGACGGAGGAGGAAGACGACCTCTGGCGTCATTTCCCCGCATCCGCAGGAGTCCAGATAAGATTGTGGATGCCCCAGACTCGTCATAGGGTCCTCGATATCCTCGTGTCATCGATGGTGCAGGGTCCAGACGCCTCACTGGACGTCTGGCGCGAAAAGTCGTCTTCAGGACGCGTTCTCCGCACCACCAAGTATCGGATATCGAATTTCATAACGCTGCAAGTAAGATCCAGGTAAATTAAGGCAGCCTGGACGTCGTAGAGGGTGGGAAACCACCAAGACGCATTGGTGTAAGTGAGTTGACCATCGGACATGTGGTGGTACGAGTTCAAGCGATCTCGATCACCTGGGGGTACCTTGGCCGCATGTTCGGGTTTGATCAGAATGTTTTGCCACTAATTCCGAGCTGATTGGAGGCCTGGATGGTTGGCGCTACTCGAGTTACCCGCCCAGCAAGCGGAGCGAATTCTTTTCATTGGTTGCGCCAAAGCAACCTGGCGAGCCGACGGACATTATCCCCAGGGTTCGTAGCATCAGATGCACAGGTTTCTGGACTCACCCTGGGCCAAGTTTTGGAGAAGTTGAATTTGTATGTTTCGGCGGTACTCACTTCTCCGCAAGGTTCACTCAAGACAATATCTTCATGTCTCCGTTTTGGTGGGACTTTCGGTACAAATCATGTTATACTGCTATCTTGTGGTATGCTCTAGGAGGTATTCTAGTCATCTTAGAGACCTCCATTGATGTATGAATTGCGATGTACGCATTTATAGAAACGGACAAGTAGCACTACTCTAGTCTACCGTACGTGTTTTCGGTTCTGTCACACAGAAGGGATTTTAACAACTGGGTTTCATTTAGCACATATCTACCACACGTGTATACACGTCTATACGAAATACGGAGTATCCTACGCGAACGAAGAGCCCCGACCCACTCCCGCCGCCACAATTATCCGCTCAACCGGAACTCATCCGCACGAATCACAATAAACGTCAAGACAACGCCGAATCACGGTGTAATCAACGCGCCATGGATGCTCGCTACGAAAAGAATTAGCTCCGTGAAATGATTGCAATGAATTAGAGGCACCAACCTTACGGACGCCGTGGCGGTGTTATCCTTGGGGTTGAAGACGGAGACGAACGCCGTCAATGCGTACACCGTCGCGGACGGCCAAAGCCCGCAGTATCCAAGTCGTGTGAGGGTCCAGTCGAAGTGTGGCGTAGTTTCCCGGCGCTATGTCGTTATAATCGCAGTGGGAAGCTCGCAACGCAAGCGTAGCGGCGGAAGCGCCGCTGCTCACTGCTCACGGAGCTAATATCCAGTCGCTGTAATTAATGATTAGCAAACAGAAGCCGAGAAAAGAAAAATGTCGTACTGACCAAGTTCATGACCAAACGCGTCCAAATGGGGCCGTAAACCCGAAACATGAGAGATCCAGATCGTCATCAACGGGTATTTGCGTTCGAGGGCTGATGCATGCTCGTAGCTCCGTGTTGGAATCGTAAGGGTTCGGCGCGGGTTGAGAAGGCCTAGCGCCAAGGGTAGGCATCGATAGAGTAGGAATACGGAGGATATAGCGTGTGAACAATAACAACGACGACGCGTCAATAGCAGCGTCCGAGTGGGGCGAGAATTCCAATCCAAGTGTGGCGTGGCTTTGGAGCCAAATTCATTAATTCAGTAGTACGCAGCTAGCCATGCGAGCTTTGCGGTGGCGGAGGTGCTACTCACTGAAATCTAAGCGAAGCTGAGGCAATAAATCCAGCCGTAAGTCCGAGAAACGAAAGATTCCAATATCACGTACCGTAGACGAATTCGTCACCTGGATGTCCCAAAGCGTCGATAAAGCCGGGCTCCGTCAGATCCAGATCGACACGAACGGCTGCGATTGGCCGAAGGAAGGGTGGGTAAGGATAGGTCCGTGTTAAAAGTCCAAGGGTTCTAGGCGAGTTGGAGACATCTAGCGAGTACGTAGTCGTCGTCAATGAGTAAAGGTGATGGTTCCGGGCTCCCGTCCAAGTCATTAACCAGAACGACCCATCAGATCCGCCGTCCAGCAAGGCGAGAGCAAAGTCGAAGTGTGGCGCAAAGTTTCGACCACACATCGTTATCCCAGCAGTGAACAGCTCGCAGCGCGAGCGCAGCGGCGGAAGCGCCGCTGTTCACTGCGCATTACAGTTCTGTTGAAATGAATATTAGCGTTAATACAGAAAGAACAAGGTAAAAGTACCTTGACGAGCTCCCCGCCGAAACGTCCCAATGCGTCCGTAAACCCGAAACCCGTCAGATCCAGATCTCAATCGACGGGGCGTATTATCCGGTAAAGAAGCTCACATCAGACTTCACTGCAATACGGGGGTTGACCTAACGGGATAAAGTCAGAATTGAACGCGAGATTAAAGGCAAAAATTGGCACCTTTTTTCCGAAAAAAAAGCCTGGCCGGCGAGGCCACCAGACGCCAGACTCGGATGACAGCGGGTTCCAAAGACGTGGAGATGTTCCTGGAGTCCTTTGAACGGGCGAGGAGGCGGCGCAGCCGCCTCGCCTAACGGATCCCAATCAGTTCAATATTACGACTGCAGATGGACCGAAACGTACCGTTTTGATGGCGCATTAAATTGGATCTAAAGAAAACGGGTCAGAAATAGAAGTTGAAATGAACGGGAAATGCGCACCATGTCGCCAGGACCAAAAGCCGGTCCGGCGAGGACAACCACGCCTGTCCCAATTCAACACTGCGTTTCCATGGCGACGCAATCGTTTTCCTGGTGTTGGAGCGCCTGTCCAGGCGGTGGCGAAGCCACCGCGCGCTCATCGGTACATCCTACTCGAATTAAAGTCAGGTCCACTACTGCAGAGGGCAAATATACAAACCTGGATGCGTATTTAAAGCGAATCTACGACAAAATCAGTCTAGAATGATGCAAAAAAGAGGCGGAAAAACGTACTTTTTCCCAAGATCCAAGCCTGGCCGGCGAGGCCACACACGCTGTCCTAATCCCAGGATTCCGTTTATCGCGTTTCGAGCTGGTAAAACAATCGAGTCGTTGTTGATTTTGAGGACGCCGTAGGCTCCAACGCGTCGATGGAGCGAAGAATCCAATTTGAAGATCTTGCTGGTGATGGTGAGAAGGAAACCCTGATTCGGATATTGCCGATCGACGTCTTGCTGCCTCTTGCTGTCATGTCGCTACTCCTGACTTCATTAACCGACGCTTCTTGTATTGAAATTCGGCCCCCCTTTGACGTCTTGTTCGCTTTTATGGGTCCTAGTCCTGTCAGTTCGCGTCCTAGTGCCGAATATGACGACGCACCATTTATCTTGGCGCGACTTCCCCCTCAAAAAATGTAAACCCGGTTCTCGACAAATTGAGGGACTCGCTCTCCTCGTACGCGTCGTCCTTGAGGTATATCTCCCTGGGTAAGTAGCGACTTTGATTGCACAAGGAACACGCACCTTGTCCTCCGCGCCACATCGACTTTTGTCCCCCGAGGAATTGAGCGGGTGTGACTGTTGCGGCTGTCAGAACATTGGAGAGCACCGTCTGGACAACTCTACGCACCGTGCATCGATTTCTTGGAATTCTGACCCCGAATCTGGACGAATTGAAGCGCTCTGGAGCGCGAGGCCGTCAGTACCGGGCTGTGTAGTCGATGCCTCTGCTTACCTTGTCGACGCCATGGCCGTATTCCTCGAAGACTATATGAAAATTCAGCGGGCGAGCCGGGACAGATGACGACGAGCTTACCAGCGGCGACGTTGTTCCAGTCTGAAGAATGCGCCGAGACGACGAATCTTCAGCAGACGAGTGGTGTATCAACAAAGGTGAGCTCACTGCCAAATTTCCATATGTCGGCGTCGACGAGGAAGGTTGGAGTGACGGTAAGTGGGAAAGGAAGAATGGGGAGGCTAGTCTGACCTTCCTTCAGAGATCGAATTCAGGTCCCCGCATCATACTACAATATTCATTGCATAAGTGACAAGTGTCACCGGGAGCGTATTACGAATGGCGGTTAACGGCTTTCTCTTGTTTCGAGACTACACATTTCTGTATTCCTCTCACTACAATAATATCTATATGTATCGCATCGTATGGACAATCCGCGTTGAACAGTACCACGGGAGCAACAATGCACTGCAATCAATACTTTGGCCACACAGAACAGATTGATGCGACGGCGCGCCCATTAGTCACTTGAGTCTTCTTTCGGGTCCAGATGTCCGCCTTGTTGAGGTATAAAGAGCAGTAGAATTCGCATCCGTTGTATCCCCACCTTTCTTCATACCGGTCAGTGCTCTACCTCGCCTCTAGTCCGGTACCACGGTGATGACGACCGCCTGTTGGACTGTGCGGTCCCCTGGGTGTCTGAACGTGCTTGAATGAATGTCGTGGCCCCAGCACCCGCACAGTTGGTACCGGCGACGATTTCTTTTTTTGTTGCCCATCTAGTATATATGCGGTCACGCACCTTCGTAGTATGACATGTAACGTCGGTACTCTTTTGCTCAATCCATGATACCTTCGGGAGGGGAGACTATTGACAAAATAGCAAAAAGTTAGTTTAATTTCTCGACCTTTCTTCTGAAAGCTGATTCTACTTAAGTGTCAATCGTCCTTCGTGCGTACCAATTTCAACGGCAGTGCAGGCCGAGCAAACGGGACACGAACGGCAGCTGAAAGAGGCAGGAAAAGAAAGCACAGCCACACCCCCAGTTCTTTGCTCCATACCTGCGTGCTACCATCAAACTTTTCTACGCGCTTTCATGTTCAACGACAAAGGCTACGGCGTCGACAGTCTTGGATATCAGCATGCGCCATGGGATACGACGACGGATGAGTTGACGCTTTGCTGGGCATCGGACTGAGCAGGAGAGAAGCGCGCTTGTCGATGGGACTGACGCCTTGTTCGAGTGCGTGCTACCATGGGTCTACTATGCGCAAAGCTGACTCTTGACAGTAATGCGGTGGCCCCACCATCATCATTCCCTCCATCCACAAACTAACGACCCCGCTTATCATGGGCCAGCTAAAATTCGGATCCTTCGACTCCATCTGCGAAACCGCCGCACTCGTGGTCTGCCCGCTCGTGGGCACGGACCAGGGCATCGTCCCGACGTGCTACAGCCGCAATGTCCTCGTCGGCGGGACGCTCATATTTCAGCCTTGTAAGCTCACGTCCTCGTCCTCGTCTTATCTGATGACACCGAGCAGCGACATGCTTTATCCACATCGTTGCCATCCTCATGACGGGGATCATGATCTATTACATACGCTCCAAATACACCGCTGTAGGGCGGAAGGAGATTCTGATGTTCTTCTGGTTGTATGCGCTCCTCCAGTTCTTGGGCATATTCCTTGATTCGGGTATCATAAAGACCTCGACGGTCGCGTACCAGGTGAGTATCATCGAACGCGAGGGTTTTCTCATTTAATTATTGTCTAGTGGATCACAGCGATATACGCAGGCCTTATCGCAGCGACGTATTGCTCGCTACTCTTCAATGCGTTTGTTGGGTTTCAATGGGCCGAAGACGGAACCCCGCAATCTCTGTGGGCCCTCCGCATTTCGTGTCTCGTCGTCTTTGGCGTCGGCTTCTTCCTCGCCATCGCGACCTTCAAAGGCTTCGCGGGCATGTCCTACTCCAAAGCCACTGGTCTATGGATTGTATACCTGCTCTGGCCACTCGTCTGTGTGGCCGTGTATGTCCTCTCCCAGCTCATCCTCGTCTTCCGTACGCTCGAGACCCGCTGGCCTATCGGCGACATCCTCTTCGGGACTGCGTTCTGGGTTATCGGCATGGTCCTCCTCTTTGCGTTCAGCGCCACCATATGCGACGCCATCAAGCACTACATCGATGGGCTCTTTTTCGGCGAGCTCTGCGTGCTGCTGAGTGTCATGATGGTTTACAAATACTGGGATTCCATCACCGTTCGTCCTTTAGTCTTGGGCTCTTCTGACGTACAATCTCATGCGGTTTTACAGAAAGAAGACCTTGAATTCTCCGTTGGGAACAAGGCGACTGTTTGGGAGGTCAAGGACCCGCTGCTCCCGAGTGGCGGCCAGGACTTTTCCGAGGAGGACAGTAGTGCAGGTGGACATGGCGGCGGAGGTGGCCGCGGTACGGCTGCCTCGTTGGTTGGCGGTTACAACGGCCAGCAGTATTATGGCCAGAGACGTGGGGGCTATCCGCCACCTGGTGGTTACTAACTTTACGATTGATTCACGGACCTTTGTTGTACCATATTGTATTCTTTGTACATTATGTACAGTTTCTTCTACCTTCTTGCGCCTATATAGGCGACGTTGCTGTATCTCAATTACATTTTCCTCTTGTGTACTAAGACTAAAAGGAAATGGGAAGACGTGAACTGAGGAAGTAGGACATAGGACGCGTTAAGAACACTCGCAGTGAACTTTCGAGAGGCCCGGAAAGTGCAAGGTTCTTTGTATTCATCTCACATAACAAAACGTAAGTACAACGCACATCGTCGCTCGCTTCTGGCAAAAGAAAAATCCGGAAACTCTCTTCAACTCTGTTCGGGGTTCTTAACCTAGGCCTGGAACACGCTTAGGACACCAAACACCGCCGGTGTCGTTAGCCTTTCTACCTCGAAACTACTACTTGGCCTGCGGCGGCTATTTACCTTGCTTGTACAGTCTACCGTCCTGAGGACAACTTGCACACATCTATTTTTTACAAGTTTCCATAATTGAGTGAGTGGCACACACAGACAGTTTGCAGACAGTGACAGACTTCAAAACCAGTGGTGGATTGGAGGAAGGGATCATTCCAACTTGGCTGAGAGAAAGGACGATGGCTCATGCGATCAGGCTTGTCTCATTCCACAAGCATAGAGTTGGTCCATCAGTAGTACGAGAAGGTGTGTTGAACTTGTCATAATATGTTGCGGTATGGAGTTTTGGACATGACATTGCT
>QLPD01000876.1:0-22659 GCA_003314085.1 Hymenopellis raphanipes | reverse complement strand
GGGACGCTCTGGTCGTTCCCTCATCGAAAGACACGCCAGAGTCCAATGCAAGGACCAAGTTCAGGAGAAGGTAGTAGTTCATGGTGAGGCAGGCGAAAGAGCGTAAGCCTGGTCCACTATCATACTGACCTGAATCGCAAAATTAGAAGATTAAGAGCAGATGAAGAATAAATCTCACCAGAAGTATAGATACTCAGAAGATTTCGCATCGCCACTCTAGGATGCTGAGCAAGATATATGAGCGGCGCGAGATGGCGAAAGGGATTTGCCGGTTTTGTGAGGATGGCTAAGATAAACTGTGCATCATAATCGGAGTCGGCATGCTCCCAATATTGCCGCTCAAGGAATTTTATGTCGTCCGTGTTGATGTACGCCGGCGCGCTGATGGCATCCACGAAATCGGCTGGAAACAGCGCGTCGTCTTGTACTCCGACATCTCTCCATGCATCCGGCGACGCATTAGGCTTTGGAATCAGAGATAACTGATCTTCAGCGACCTCGATTATAAGGGAGGCGAGGGCGCGCGCGAAGTGCGCGAAAGCCTCCTTTCTGGTGCCAATTTGGGAACCTAGCCGAATTTTGAAGCCAGTTGACCCGTCGAAATCAACATGGTCAGTGAGACCTGCAGATTGAATATCAGTACGTTAATTTAGTCACCAAGGGGAGTACAGTACTGACAATCCCAGGGGATTTTTTCTTGGTGATGGGGAGAGGTCATGGTCGCAAGAGGAGAAAGTGTTCCGAAGGAGTCCTCTTGGCGTTGGAAAGTAATCCCAGACGGCGACAAGAAGGCCGTGTCCAAGCCCGAAATCAGGAACAGGGTGATCAACAAAAGGCTGAGGACGGATCAACAGCTCGCATCCCGGAAGGACTACCAGCGTCGTCTAGTTTTCTCCTGCCACAGTGGTCGCCTCCGTACCATCGCCATCATCTTGCCGTATGCTTGCTGGTGTTGGCATTCGTGCCGTCGCGTAGGTCATTATTCCGTCAAACCTGTCTACGAATTTTTGTCGAAAGCATAGCAGTTGTCGTGTTCTTCCCGCTTACATGAATCGGAGACCCTAACTTCGAGGTAACTCGTACTTCTACCTAGTCCATTCCCTCCTAACTGTATGTCCTTAGCGACACCAATCCGCTTCGACAAACCCCTCCCAATCCCTCTTGCATTTGTCCTCCTTCAGCCAGATCGCGTCACTAACCCACCCAAACAACCGCCATCCTATCCAGTCCTGCCAAATAAGTCTCCACGGCCACGCCAGATTCATATACTCCAACTGCGTATGGAAAACATAGTTTAACTTCTCATACGCCACCCTCACCCGAGGATTGACATAAATCTTTGGTCGTTGAGGCGTGTTCCAGAAGTGCATGTCCATGCCGATAATGAAACACTCCGACGAAGTGCAGTCTGTGCTGCCTCGGAATTCGAGAGGAAGGGGAGGAAGAAAGTCGCCTGTGCGGGTGGGTGCGTCGGTGGAGGGCCTGGTAACATTAACGCCGCCGGGTGTAAACCAGACTGCGTCGAATACGGCGATACCATTCCAGCAACTGGCAACTTCGATAGGTTCGTGACGTCGCAGGTTGGTGATAGCATGCGAATCGGAGGAGAAGTAGGGCCATATCTCTTTGGTGGTCCTGCCACACGCATCGCGGACCACCCAGCTGAAATAACATAAGCTCGAGGACAGACAACATCGCACCGGACTCACATATCATACAAGCCGATGCCGTCGAAGTCCATTGCGCAAGCAAGATCGTAATCACCGTGCTTGGTATCTATCAGTTCCATCACTTCGCCTGTCGTTTTACGGTATTAGCAAGGCGTCGGCAAGGAAAACGCAAGACACACGCCAATCGAAAAACACATCGTTGAAGAAGATGACTTTGCTGAAACGACGTTCCATGTCCTTCAGTGGTTGGAGGACTTTGTTACGTATCTCCGCCATATAAGCGATGCGGGCAGGACTGTTCAACCCCCACCGACCTCTAGTACCCTGCTCGGTTACGATCTTGTTTGCGACACCTCGCTTGTCCAACTCCTCCTTGAACGTCCCAAGCAGAATCGCGCTATTATCGACCGAATTCGACTCATATATAGAGACGAAGACGTTCGCCTCTCCAAGATGCATAATGAGTTCGTGCATCTCTTTCTTCCAGGACGGCAATACGGCCGCCGAGTTGTACAAGTTGGTCGCGATGTAATACGAAGCATTCCGTGGAGTCAACTCCGGAATGGTAGCGGGCGAGGAGCGTCGCAGGCCGAACAGAAGGAGGTACGCACACCACACGAGGCAGGCCATTCGTCTGTAATAACAGTCGTTGCAGTTTTTCCACGTTATGAGGTAGTGCACCGTCGCGAAGGGTACACATAGGGATACCAGAGGGAGATATACCAGGAAGGTGGAGAAATATCCGAGATGATAGGACAGGAAGATTCCTGTGACGATTGAGAACGCGACGGAACCAAGTAAAAGTACGTGTTCTCGGAGGAAAACATACACAGGATGTCGATTCCGGGTTCTGTACTTACCTTTAGGTCGCATAATTACCTCCAAGAGAGGTAATGGGCAGAGCAAGCCAGGACGGGTGTAACGTCTACTGTGATGGTTTGAAGCAAGTCATGACAGGGGTCTTTTGATCGGTGACGTCGAACCTGTTGCCGGCATCTTCCTGTTCGTTGTCGCTGGCTGCACCCATTGCTGAGGAGTACCGACAGGACGTGTCTATTTTACGCGACTTCAAGAATGATCCTAGCCGGATGCCCTTGACAATGGTTTACCCCAATTTTCTCCTGTTCACGCTCTCTTGGATCTCTGCCCACACAGGTCCCAGTCACAAAAGAATATTTTCCAGCACGTCATACCGCAATTTCCGGCGTCGTACACGCACAGTAGGAGGTGTGTATTTTCACCAATTCCAGAACGCAGCGGCCTCTTTATGGTTCTTGATGTAGGCACGGACTTTGCGCGGAGAACGTGAATTATTAGGCCAGATGAACCTCTCCTCGAATCAGTAGAAGTGACTCAAGTCATTGAGGTATCGGACGAAGAGATAAGCGACGATGAGGACGGTTTGGACACGAGTACTTCAGAATCAAGTGCTGATGAAGACTGCTTTTCGAAGACGAAGAGGTGCGTCGATGCCACGCCTCGTGAGGTTTCGAACTCCAGGTGGCAATTAATATCCAGTAGAGTTTCGGTGCCGAGCCTTCTCTTGGAAGTTTAAAAATGGTTGAATAGTGCAACAATAAATAACATACAGTGGTAGATACTAGAAACGGCGGTCTTCCGATTAATATCCTGCCTGCGCTATTCGGAATGGTAGCCTCAGTGATCCAACAGATCACTTGATACAAGCTGTTGGGAGCCTTTCGAGCTCAACTTTGTGCCGAGTCCAGAGCGAAGCGACTGTTTGACAAGCACGACAAACACGATGTGTCTCGAAATGTAATGAAAGTTTTATAAGAACTAAAGATACATGCAGTGAGCGTGGGTATCGTATGCCATGGATATCCGGGTGTAAAAGAGTGCGAAGAGAATTGTAGGCTACATGGAGGTGCTTTGCTTTAGTGGGATAAATGATACCTATGTTACAGCGAAGGCTACAATAGGGAATAAGAAATTAGAAGGGTATACGTCGAAACATCTCGTGATGGAATGAGGCCGGGGTATGAGTAGTCTGCTACAAGATTGCCAAATTAGCACATATTAAAAACTTGTTGTGGGTCGACGACTCACTGAAAGCTCCGAAGAAACGTCAATAATCTCTCCAAAGCAATTCCGCGCTCACTTCGTCGTCGGTACGATACACAGCGTTGGAGTACACGATTAATGTCCGTTCAAAGTTGTGAACGAACACGACCTTGACGATATGCGGGCAGTAGATCCTGAGTTCGGCACTTAGGGCGCGAAATGCAGGAAACGTCTCTGGAAGCGGAACCCACGCCGATACCACTAATTCGATGCATTGAAGGCGAGGGAACTTCATTAGCAATCCATAGAGGCGTAGTCTCTGCGTCATTGATAAGCTATGAATATGTTAACGTTGAGTACGACGCACCTCCTCGCCTGGAACAGGTAGCGCGAAGCTGCCCAAGTATCGCAGTCTGCTTACTGCACTAGCAAGGTCCGTCAAGATCTCGAGCGTGAAAGACGCCTCATATACCGAATCAGCGATATCCAATGAGCGTAATCTGCCAGTGGACTGGGTGATTCCTGAAACTAGCCGCGACAGTTCCTGCCGCTTTTCAGCGATATCAGAACGCGAAAAACACGTTTTCAAGCGTTTCACTGGTCGACCGGGAACCAGTGCAGCGGCCGCTTCTGTAAAGGTGCATTCCAATATGCAAAGTTTGCGACAAGCTTCGGGTACGAGGCCAGAGGAAATGGGTGTGGGTACGTCCGTCGTCGGGGTAACAGTGTTAGAGTCGTTGTAGTCTAAAATGTAGAGATCATAAAGATCACGTTGGGAATTAAGGAAGGAGACGAGGTGGGAATCCCAGTCAAACTCGCAGTGGAAACTACGAAGCTGGAAGGTGCAGCCTTGTAGAATCCAAGCGCTGGGGGGGGGGATGCCAGGACCGATGCAAAGATTGAGATAGCGAAGTCGTAAGAGATTGCGTAGTGCGGATGAGAGAGTGTCCAGGAACCCTTCCGGAAGGTCTTCGTCAGACTGCTCGTCGTCGCCATTGTCGTCGGAATCACCGGGCTCGGAAATATGGATCGTGAATGCATCCACATACTCCGCCACGCGGTGCTGCGTTGAGAGCGTCGTACACACGAGCATAGTGACGACCACATCGTGCATGTAAATGGTGTTGTACAGGGCGCGTTCTGCCACGTTCCGGAACGCTTTGGAGACTCTGCATAGTGTGGCGAGGTCAGAGCGGCTTCCGACATACTTGACTATGTCCCGATAAGCCTCAAGTGACAATTCCATGCACTTTAAGCATAACCTTCGGATAATCAGCTTCGCATGATAAGCAACGCAACAAGAGTACGCACGTCTCCCGCTGGGGGAGTCAGTTGATGGGAAGAGACTGGATATTAAAGTTTTGGCGTTTTGGTAGTGTATGATGGGATGAAAGAAACGCGAAGTACTCAAGGACAGTGGATGCTCAGGGCCGAGGATCAGCCAACAACAGTAGGTGATAGGCACCGGGACAGAGCCGAGACGAAATAAGGAACGAGCGTACCCCTCAGAGACAGAGGTCTGACAGAATCCAGAAATATCGAAGCTTTATAGAGCGGCGTGCTCTACCCATTTATAATGCGTAGACATCATAGAACGGGGAAAGAATGACACTGACAGCAACGGAGCCAGACGGAGGCATTTCGGAGCACGTAAGTCGAGACTGAACTATACCGGGATGCCCACCGCGACTCCACGGTATCCAAGCCCTGTACCTGAGGCTGAAGAAGACAATCGTTCTCGTCCAAGAAGGTGGAACTTCACTCACTCGCCGTTATCATTGTCGCGTAGATTGCAAGAGATCAAGGAACCCGACGACCACGCGAGAGCCACGAGGTCGAGGAACTCGGTTTTCTCGGCCTTGCTAGCATGACGACTGCGCTAACCATCTCCTGTTCAGATGGAAAGGATTGTGTGTTCAGATGGGTACGTGGAAGAGAAATGTATTATTTTCAGGTCACCATCACTGTTCAGGATGTGATTGGGGCCGCCGCCTGGGAATGGTCGCGAGTTCTCGAGGAACTGACTCCGGCAGGTGCATTTAATTGTGCCATCCGAGTCAGCCGAAGGTTAGCCTACTCACTGTCCGGAAGGACAACCACGCTGATCTTATTGACTGCGATCCTTCCCAAGGCCATTTGCCGCCGACGCTCTGAATTGTTGGCTTTTGTGTCTAGGCTCAGCTTGTACTTCTGTTCAGCTTGGAGATGATGATGACCCCTTCTTGCTCAGCTCTACCAAAAACCTCCGGGATGTACAAACTTTGGGCTGGTATCACCACGGTGTTCCATTATGGCGGGCATCTATCTCCCAAGCATTAGTGGCGCTGACAGCCAGGGTTCGGCGCGAAGCAGACAATGGGTTCCGAGTCTTCTTGGCCTATTGAACGGACCACTTATCGCCCTACTCTATTACCAAGCGAAGACTGCTCTATTTCTAAGGCTGCTCTTTCCTTCATTCATCTGCGTCACCTGACTGCAGCTGAATAAATGGCATCTGTCGACCAACGTGCCTGCCCACGATGTCGACTTGAACTCTTCCTGTCTCCCTCAGAGATAATTACAACTCCGAAATGTCTTCCAATTCAGGTCCTCTAGAACAAGAACTCGTCCGCCGATTCCTTGACTCTTGAGTCATTCGGTGTTTATAGAACTAAAACGAGAACAAGAGAAGAAGCAGGCATATTGGTGTACATTCAAGTTATCCTCCCTCGAGTCTTGACAACTCCTGGGACAACGTTGTCGGGCGGACTCAATTGTCATGTGGGTAAGAAGAACTCGTGTTTATTGGCGGAAGATTTGAAGAAACGGTGGAAGCAGTTACACGACGAAAACCAGGACTTGTCGGAGCAATGAAGCGAAGCTGTCAACGTCGTGTGTAGGATTGTCGCGGTCTGACATACCGCGGAGAGCGCGGGTACGATACGAAGGGAAGGCAACCTACATATGACGGCGCGAAACGCAGCTGGGCCTATACACTTCTGTGGGTTTATTTCACAGTATTGAACCTTCCTTTGACTGTTTTTTAATTCCTCTAATCATGGCTTTTTGCAGATCTGTGCTAGCCTGTCTGATTCTTTACGCTTTTTCGCCCAAATCCCATCGTTCTACCGGAAATCTGTAAGCCCTCTGGTCAACATAACTTTGAAGGTTCAACGAACGGCTAACTTCAGCTGGTTGGTTGTTACGATATTTTCAGTGTACGGGCGCTAAATGTGTTGTTCGAGCTGCCGCTACCTGGTACGTCTTTGGAGCCTGGAGGGAAACCGCCGGGACGAGCGGTGCCCAAGGAGAAGAAGACCACGAAGGGATCCAAGCCTTATGAGCGTGAAGCCTGTTGTTCGTGCACGCGTTGCTTCCCGCCAAGTTGAACAAAGTCAATCGCAGCTTACTGTCATTCCTCCACCACCCGCCGCCGCATCGAATCCCGTTCAGTGCCCCCAGCCCGATGCCGTTCCTTCATTGTAGTACTTCCAGTCCAATGATTCGACGTGCCCAATTCCAGAGGGCGACTTTCTCAGGAAGGCCCGTGTTTTGATACTTTGCTTCGCAGTGAATGGATCGCGGATCGCGTATCAAATGGTGGAGGCCAAGGTTGTCAGGTTTTGATCCTGCCTTAATGGCAGAGTGATGACAGGTTATGGTATGATACTTGTGAAAGCTGTCTTTATTTCTTATGTTACATACTACACTCTTGTTCCATTACTTATAAGGTACCCCATGCTTCTAGTTACCCCCACTTGTGTCTTTCGAATTCACGGCGTAAGTAATCGTTCTCTGCGCCAATCAAGTCTCTCATTCATCACCGACTCTGGCGACGCATATATGTATCTTTCCTAAGCCGACTGGAGAAGGGGCAGCATGAAGGAGAACGTCCGACTCAATAGAAACCAATCAAATACAACAATGGTGATGTACAAGGCGCAACCTGGTAAGATGTTCCAGCTGCGCCGTGTAGTGTATACTGCCCGGCCTCTCCAACGCTTCCCAGCACCGATGCCCTAGTCGAAACGAAGAACGCCTCGGCGTGTAAGCAGAGGCAGGACAAGCCGCATTCTGTCCGCGAGGACTGGATTATGCACTGTGTGAGTGATCAACTTTCCTCCCCGCCAACGTCTTCTTTTGAAGTGAATGTGAATGGTCCGAACACCGCTAAACGTCGTATGCGCTAGACTGACGTCAAGCGAATTCCACGCTTCCTCGAGAGTTTCGATATTTTGGAGATCCGTGAACGTAAACGTAAGCTCTGTGAAATGTATTGTCGCTTTCGAGTCGGAGAGGGCACGAAATGTAGAAGACCACCACTCGATGAATTTGCACGTTGTATTGAGGGTTTGCGGATTGACCCTCAGGTGCATGTGTTGAAATTGGAGACCAGCAAGCGGAATTGGTTGGTATTCGGCGATTGTTGTAAAATCTATATCATCGGTGAAGCCTTCAGCTATGGTTAGGTCCAAGTGTCGCATTAAATAGTGATTTCTACATACCAATCCCCAGTTCCAATTTGAACAACTCAAGTGGAGGAAATCCTTGAAGCAGTACGTCTCGCCAACGCAGCCAGTCGTCTACGAATTCGGTATAAATTTCGCACTGCTTCAGATTGGGAAGGGCAAAATAATGTGTAAGGCAAGTGTGGAACTCCTCCTGTAGACCGTCAACTTCGAAGCGAATGCCTTCTAGTGAGGGAAGGTGCAAGAGCTTGCGTGTCGTCCCCAAGTCCACCGTGTCATCTTCAACGAAGCCAGACAAACCCACTCGCCTAACATTTGTTCGGCCCAAAGTCTCAAAAACGTGTTGGAAGGATTCGACAGAATAGATGTCAATATCAAGCTCGACAAGAGGTGCGTTCCTCAAGACATTGGGGATCAAATCGAAATAAGATGGGGTTCCTACGTCCTCGAGGTCCTCGTTTTCAAACGCGACCCTCATAACATTTGGGAGAAGAGAAAGCACAGTCGCTAGGCAAGACATGCGGGCGGCAAACAGAATATCACCATCATCGCGGCGTTGATAGATTGACAAGCAGCGGATGAGCGTTTGGAGATGGGGAATGGATATAAGATCTTCGAGGAATGTGACCATCTTCTTGTACGTCTTGAGATTCACCCGGGTGTTGCGAAATAGAGTGCGTTGACTGAACACCGACCAGGTCCGCGATACTAGCGTGCAGCGTCGCAGGACAGATCTGTTAGCCGAAAGATGCTGGATAATCATGTCCACGAGTTCGGGTGGGAGAGACGATGCCATCACAGCGCAATACTAGGAAGCGATTTGTGGTAAGGTGAATATACAAAGGAATAGTAATTTACCTCCAAGAAATGCCTCAAGAGCGACAACGAAGAGGCGACCCCACAGAAAGGGCGCGAAAAAGATTCAACACCTGAACATGTTGCCATGTGTTCGAGAAGCCTGAAAGAAAAAGGACACGTACAAGGCCCAGTCCAAGCAACGATAACTCGTGAGATATGCAGAAGAGCCAACCTGGTACAAGCCTGTAAAGATATTGAATCGCCAGTTTTCGATTCGGGACGTGGTGGTCAGAAGGCAAAACGTGGTTTGATCAGGAACCACCACATCAAACAAACAAACTACGACGTTTTGTTTTCTGGATTCCAAGTCTCTCGACGCATCTGCTGAGTACATATCTGTCATTCATCGCCTGTTACAGCGCCCGATACACGAGCGGAAAAGTCGGGATATCCTAAATGATTGCGCCAGAGGCTCTGATTTCGTCCTAGATCGCATGGTAGCGTTGACCCTGTACGACCAGTGGCAGCCAAAGACCATGGACAATCTTCGTCAACGAATAACCAGGGCATTCACCGACCAGCTGGGCCGCTCTCTCGACTTACTTCTCCGTTGAAACGACAGCTTGCCTTGGCGCGACACCATCATCGTATTCGGCCTGTCCATGTATACTGGCTCTCCCTATTTGACACCAGTTGCTTCTGCACTGATAGGGCGGTCCAGCAGCTGCCCGCCATACTTGGCGGTGGACGCGATTGTGTGTAAGTGTCAAGAGACTACAGGACTTGGAGACTTGGGTTCCAGGTAAGTCTTACATCCACTCCTTCGTGGATTTGGGTCGCTGACGGATTGTTAGGATGGAGTAAACCGATAATTGGTCCGGGAAGGTGTCCCACCAACGAACGGCGTCGGAGTACACAAGATTGGTGTCTACACATTTTTCAATGTTGGCATCTTGGCTAGAAGTTGGCACTAAAGGTTGTTGTAATATGCAAGTCGGCCCTGTCGCAGTACTTCCCTTCTACGTGGGGAGCTTCCCCTTCTTATTATTGGATACACACCTAGCCCGGTAAAACCGTCACGGTCGCCTGGCCAAACGACTGGTACAAGCAGTAAACAATATCGCAATTTACACGTCCGGGTTATCGTTTACGAGCTCGCCAATATTCGCAGGCATTCCATCCTTCCCAATGATTTGACCATTCTCAACATGCTTCCCCTTCAGCAACTTTTCCAACCGCTCCCATTCCACTCGGAAGTCCTCTTCATTCGCATCAGTGTTTGCTCTGTCAAAGTCGATAATGGAAACGCCACCCGCATCATTGACCAAGATGTTCCACGTTCTCAGATCGCGATGTAGAACGCCCGCGGCATGAATGGAGGACATCGCGGCTCGTATACGAGTTCTGTGAACGGGTCAACGGGCAGGCATTTGATGAGATCAGGCGCCAACATACTTTTCATCAGCCGTGAGCTTAGCCCGGCGCCCACCAAGCGGGCAGCCATCGTTGCTCAAGATCAGCGCACCAGCGCTACGTTGAGCATCCTGATAAAAGCCAAACACCCGTGGGATACACTTCACATTGGCGTTCTTCAAGTGAACGTAAACAGAGTATTCGTGTCGTAATCGGCATAGGCGCCTGAAAGTCGTCGCCAGCTTCACGACTATCGGTCCCTGCTTGACATTAGGAATGGTGGCGGCGAATACATCACCCGTTGCACCTGTCCCGAGGCGAGAGTTCAAGACCAATATAAGATAACTAGTGGGAGCGTAGGCTGCTCTTCGCTTTTGCCCGGGTTGAAGAAGAATTGAAGGTGAAGGTGAGTTGTATATCCCAACTCGAATGTAGATGGCGATCGCAACGTGTCGAGAGAACGAGGTTTCAGGTTCTGTAGTCTGATTAATGATAGAGTCCCCGGACAAAATGACAAAGAGAACATTCATCTGTGTAACCGTGGCTGAAGAAGGAGCAGCAACCTTTACGGATTAGGTCAGTGAGAAGTTTGTGATGGAAAGATAAAAACTGGCGAGCCTTATCATGGTCTAATGTCTTGATTATTCTTCCACCGGATGACTGAGGGGCATCACTCGACGCAGTAATAATGTAGAGGCTTCGTCTCACCTTTGTACGGCTTGTGGTTGTTTCCCCTTGTTGTTTCGACGTGCTAGGCCCCTACAAATCGTCAGGTTTGGTGAATAGAATAATGGTATTACATACCTTGCTACCGCGTTTTCCGCGCGCCGTGGCCTTTCTCTTTTTATTGGAGCCTTCTTCGGTATCTGGAGATGCACGTTTTAGACTGGTGGCAGTAGGTACGGGAACAGGTTGGGACGCCAGACGCATCTGATAGCGCTCCATCACATCCTGTGCGATAGCGATATGCATACCAGCCCAAATCTTCCCATACGCAGGATTCTTCGCATGGCACACATCAAGTAAATCCGACAAGATCAACGTTTGAGTCTCGCGATGACGAATTCCGATACGTAGATAGTTCCCGCAGTCGAAGACAATGACTGAGGCGTCAGCTCTTACTGCATTTGCCCATGCCTGCACCGATTTTAAATAATGAAAAGTACAAGAGCAGAAATGAACTCACCCTTTGAATATATTGAGCGGGGTTGTCTCGCCAGTTTTCCTTCCCGGTAGGCATGACCCGACCAGGCGAACAGTAGTCCACGACAGGAGAATCGGTACGGGCACTACGGCGGATGTGGCCATCCCGGCGTGGGGCGGGATCAAGCTTAGGAAGCGGCCATAACGGGTGGAGGTTATCAGAAGACCGTAGCGCCTTCGCGGTTGGAGACGGATTGACTGTTGTCGAATTAGACGTCCAAGGAAATTCCTTCATCTCTGCCACACCCTCCATCTTCCGAAGCAGCTCATGCGCACCTGGACAAAGGAACATGGCAGTAGCCAAGTGAGGATGCTTCTTCCCGATATCCAGCAATTTAGGGCGCATTTCTGAAGGAAACTTTTGTAAGAAACGAGGCTCCCTCTCACTGTAGTCAGCAAAGCGAAGAAAGACATGTTCGACAAGGAAAGAGTTGGACGAGTTTTGGTCACAAGTATCCAATTGAGAATAGCCCCATGAAAGTGCCGAGAAGTTTTGTGGCTGCTCAGGGTGTATGTATATGCTAGATGCAAGTTGTGAGCCCACAGAACCGGCCCCTAGTTGGTGTGTCATGGCTATAGGCTCCGCGGTGTTTACATCGACCGACTTTCGGTACCAGTCCTGCGGACGTCCAAAGAAATCATCTGGGATCAAGTGACGATTAGAGAAACCGCCAAGTTTCGCATCGACGACGTGTGCTAGTGCTGTCAGCAGAGGACGATGGATCACGACGCGCCTCAGGATGAGATTCTCGTCAATGTGCGTGTCGAGAAAGTTGCCCGGGGGATACGTGGGCCGGGGAGACGCCACACCATCACGTCCGTAATGCGGTGGGCTGAGGTCCATGAACCTCGCTTCAGGCGTCGTGGTCATAGTACGGGTGGGAGTAGAGTGAGAGCCACAAAATGAAGCGGTCCTTGATGGTGGCAGTTTCTCACGGCCAATCATCCGAGAGGATGCACATTTGGCAAACAGACTATATCAGTGTCAAGGACAGTGAATTCGCGCCGAGAAGTGGTAAAATTGTGGAAGAATGGCTTCGTCAGAAGGCGAACTCGGTGACACGATATTGGAGCGGGTTTAACAAATTGTTGTTGGACAATGAAGCACTTTGCATCCCAGATCGGCGAAGCCATCCGGATAAAACGCGTGGCGGACAGAGCTGATGAAACGGAAGAGCTGACTATCATAAGTGACTCAATGACAATAATTCAGGAACCTACGACACACTTGAAAAAAGTGGCGGAAAAAAAAGGCAATGATAGTGAGCCTCAAAATGAGAGAGGCCAAGACAACCCTCCAATGGATCAAAGGACACGCTGGGGTACAGGGTGATGAAGAAGCTGACAGTCACAGCTAGCCACTCAAGGAATGAAGAAGTCGAAATAGTGCTGAGCATTCCTCCTGAGCTAATGAGCCATCTTTTAACCGGAGTCATGACGGTAGAGAGGATGGAACGCGTTGTATGGGGGGGCTAGGGCGCGATCGAATATTCAGTGGTACGACCTAAGAAGAAGCCGCGTATTAGGCGCAGATTTTTAGTGAGCTCTTGAGATTCTCCTTCCAGACATGCAGTGGGAAAAGCAGCTTTGTACATCGCCTACACCGATTCCCATAGGTCCGGCGCATCAAATTTCGACAGCAGAAAGTGGGTTCATGGGCAAGCGACTCCGGCACGAGTCAATCATCCACGGACACGGTTGAGACGCGGCCAGCTGAGTGATACACGTCTGTATGAGTTTCCAGGAAGAGCGAAAGAGAAATGAAGGAGCTGATGAAAAAAGTGGAGACTACGCGACGTGAATTTGTTCATGTTTGGTCACCTATTCGAACGTCTCGTCGCTTTGTATGGTCAGGCAGCGTTTAATACGAGTCGGATACTATCGTAGCACTGGGCATCCGCACCGTGGCAGGGTGCTTCTCGCTTTTGATGATTTGAAGGGTATTCCTTCCAAGTTTTATCTGAGAAGAGTCATCTACCCCAATCTCAACAGCAAAAAAGGACCTATCATGAAAGTTGGTCAGTGAGCAGTACAAGAGCCAAGTGCTACAAATAATGGTGCCAAGAATCAAATACAAACATACATTTAGTATTCTATACAACTCGACTTCTATAGACCAGCACATACGCAGCGGAGTCCTCCCCACCACCATCGAGAGTACCTAACTTTTCCTTGGGGAACACGGACACCTTGTCGTCATCAAACTTGTACCAATCTTCGTCCGCTTCAAGAGTATCCAGTATCTTGGTGTCCACCGTTGCTTTCGCTGTAAGAATAGCGTTAGCAAAATATGAGTGACAAATAAACGAGACCTTACGATCAAGGTATGTAGGATCATGGAACGCGCTCTTCTTCGCAAACCCAATGTAATGCCCCGAGTCCGCCGCTGCGCCCTTATGCGTGACAATAGCCACCAGATCATACAACCCACTCCAGCTGGCACCAATGTCAGCCTTGACGGTAGGATCCACGAGCCCCTCAATTTCTTCGCGCTCCTTTGCGCGTATCACGTCTTCCGGCTCGCCCTGATCATCAACATCCATGGCTGCTGTATCTCCACCACCAACCAATCCGCGCTTCCTCAATCGTATTTTGCGGCGTTCCGCGCGACCCTTGTCAATCTCGACCAGTCGTCTGTTGACGGGCATGAGACGTGCCTTGAGCTCGTCCGAGGTGATTTCGAGAGCGTCGTATGTGGTTGGGAACTTTACTTTGCGCATAATTTTGGCTTTGCGACCAACATCGGCGCGCCAGGCAAAACGAACCATGTGGACAGTGAGGAACGACGGCAGCCGGGTCACGCGCGAAGTCTGGATGTAGGATGCTTCATGACCGAGGGCGGGAGAACGCTTAGTAAGAGTGGTCTGCAGTGAATTGGCGATGCCTGTGGCCATGTAGTTAGTGGTGATGGATATGTGGCATTCGAGCTTGAGGATCTTTTCCGTGGACAAGGTAGGTGGCTCGAGAGAGGCGTCGCCTTCGAGCTTGGTCTCGCGGGAGATTTCACCCATCATCCACTGCTCGACAAACTTTTTGTTGGCGTCGGATGCGTCGGTGACGGGCCGCAGACAGTTGACGATTTGAGAGTAGGCTTCCTCTGCGTCTTGCTGGGCGTAACCCATGCCTCCGCGGCTCTGCTCGGCAAACTGGGGTAAAGCCTGCCTCAGAGCTTGGAGAAAGGTGAGTGGTGTAATCGAGTCCGTTGTCTTTAACATCGAAGAATACAAATCGCGTAGCTGGGGTATGAGAGAGCCGGATGCCGAGGTGGTATTGAGCGCCGCTTGCATGGGCGGGATGACTCGGAGCGCCTGGATCGTCGCGTTCATGTAACAAGTGTTGCCTAGGCTGTGGATGGTGAGCTCAACGCCCATGACAGTGGCGAGACTATACTTTTTCAGTCCCGAGGGTATTGCCAGTGCTTCTGCGAGCTCCTGATCCTCCATATCTGGTGTTGGTCAGCGTCGCCACAATCGTACTCGCTTTACCGCGCACCTTCAAGGAACGTTACGGGTTTTTCTGGCGGTTTGGGCAGCTCTCCCGCCGCCCCAATGACCATGAACGTCTGGCCCGGCTTGGGCCCAATTTTCTTCCAATCCGAGTCGTCCTAGCCACCGACATCAGTAATAGATCTGCATGCTCTTTGTCGGCGCTTACCTTGAGGACGCCTCCCTTGACCATGATCTTCATCCTGTCAACCGGAACGCCAGTAACTTGATAGACAGCATCTTTGAAGGCGCTTGGAGGCTGTTCGACATCGAGAACGACGGGGAGCGTCTTGCCAGCATGCTTGATGTTCACGTCCATGACGCGTCCTGTGACTGTTACGTCACGCCACCTGCTTTTTTGAGAAGGGCGGCCCGATGACATCACACATACGTGTTTTGCCTTTCAACTACCATGACCATCTATTACTCCCTCACCTTTCTCCTGCTCGCCGCGGAAATGGTTACCTTTTGTGTCCTGGTAGCCCCGCTCCCCCATAAAGTCAAGAAAAGCCTGTTCAATTTCCTTTCCACATCACCCATCGTTGCGAAAATCGCTTACGGTCTCAAAATCTCTTTCATCTTTGTCGCCATTCTCTTCTTTGACGCGCTTCAGCGTATGTTCAGAGTAACTGCAGAGGCAGAGTTGGCAAAGTCGGGCCAACAAGGCGTGTCTGACGTCCGCACAGAGACTAATCTCGCCGCGCGCAAGTTCTAGTACGTGTTCGTTTCAGCATCCGCAGCAAATACGTGTTGACTTGCTCCAAGCTCGCAGCGGAACACTTACCTCACGGGCTTTACACTATTCCTGTCCCTCGTCCTAACCCGCACATTCGCCATTATCCTCACTCTTATTCGGGCAGAGGAGGAGTTGATTGCCAAAAAGGGTTCGGCTGGTGCCGGCGTAAGTTGAAGAAGAACCTTTGTCTTTCCACTCGCTTATTCCTTTGTAGTCGAAAGAGCTCGAGTCGGTCCAGAAGGAGCTGGCTGCGAGCAAGCGAGACCTCGAGGCGTTGCGCTCCCAGGCAATATCTCAGGCTGAAGAATATGACCGCCTTGCCGACAGATATAACAAGGCCACCGGAGAGACCGCGAAGCGTGGCAAGTCGGATTAATTGGCGGGGGCTTTGATAGACATCGGACTTGGGGCCTGGTTGTATATTGAACCTTGATTGAACCCATTCATATTTGTATAGCAATGGTGCATTTTCTTGAATCTCTACTCCTGCGTTTGATCCTCCCCAAGCTTGATCCTTGGTTTCTTTTCGTTACTGTTCTCCTGTGCATCGTCATCGGCTTCGCGCTCTCGCTTCGTGCCCTCCTGTTCTTTCATTGCTGTCAGTCCTTTCCCCTCATCCGGACACACCAAGTTTCCGGGTCGTTGCATCCCCTTAGCCCTTCCTAGCTCCATAGCCATCTCCTCCTTGTCCTTCCACAACTCTTCGCACGTCTTTTCCAACGCAGCTAGCTCTCGCTCCCATGTGGCAATATTCTTCCGTTCATTCCTCTTCTGGTGCTTGATATATTGACAAGTGATATCCAGAACTTCAGCGACGGCGCGTGGATCACTACCACTTGAAGTCCACTCGTAGGGCACAAGAGCCCGGAGTGCTGTGAGGCCACTATCGAGGTCTTCAATGTGCTTGTGCTCGACTTCTTCCTGTGAAAGGCATTAAGCATACAACTTTACTTACAGAAGAGCAATGTATACGAACATCTTCAAGATCGCTGAGGTCATCGAAATCTGACTCCGAGTCTGATAGAGAAAAGCTCTCAGTCGACTCGGAAGGCGAGAGCGGTAGCGGTAACTGGTATTCCATGATTGTTAGAGGAAGAGATTGGGTGAAAGAAATGAAAGGTTTATATACTGAACAATGGGCCAATCACGGGGGGTAGAACAATGTCTTTGACCGTCGACACGATCACGAGGTTGTTTCGTTGTCGTGTTGACATAACCATCGCTTAACAAGAACACTTTAGGTGAACGGACTTTCAGAGGTCGTTCGCGTATTATGGCAGCCTGTGACGAAAAAGACAACATAACAAGACACCCGAGGGAAGGCATAGAGCGCTCGGGGAGTCAGCGACAAGTGAAAATTAGGACACGACAGCAAAGTATCAGCTTTCCTTTGGATGACATGAACGTTGAGCTGCTGCCATCATCCTAAGTACTGTACAGGCAGAGATGAGCCATGAGAAACTCTTTGAGTGCTGTTGTTTGTACATGTATACAGGAGCCATGAATTTTGGCAAGCAAGGCTTCTTCTGCCACACCCAAGCACTTACCTCCTGGGCATGGTCCTAGCAGTGCCTCTGATTTTTTTGTGGACGCAGTGACTTTGGACTACTAGGTTTCGCCGCAAAGTTCGGATATCATTGTCCTCTGCTCCATGTTGCTCTTGCCTTCCCATCAATCTCCGCCTACTTACTCCGTACGCGTAGTGCATGGATCTGATCCGTTTCATTAGATCTTTGTGTTTAATTCCTTTCCATAGGCTCGCCGCGTCCGAAGGCGTTCATCCACACGCGAGCCTGGCTTTGTCCAGCATCCTGACTACTTAGTACTTGAGATTGGTAGGATTTTTTCTTTGTGTTTCCTGTCAGCAGTACTTAGCGCAGGAGGAGTGCTCAGCGCGATTTCGACTTCTTCATTCCTTGAGTGGCTAACTTGTCAGCTTCTCCATTGCCCTGGCCGGAGTGTCCTTTGATCTGTTGGAGGGTTGGTTTGGCCATTCTCAGGCTACCATTGCCTATGTAATATTAAATATAGCCGCCGTCTCCACTTTGTTTCAGGTGTGTCCGAGGAGTTTCCTCAATCAGTGTCATTGAGTCACTTATGATAGTTAGCTCTTCCGTTTCATCTGCTCTGTCCGCCACGCCTTTTATCCTGATGCAGAGTGCTTCGGTGTTCGACAACTTGTAAAACGCGCGTCCACCGAGTTCTCCTTCTGCCGAAGCCATTCTTCGCGACTCCAGAATTCTAACGCTTGTCGACGAATTCGCTGTCCGTGACACTTCCATGGTACTGGTCTCTTTGCCAAATGTGAAATGTCCTCTCAGGGAAATGGCCGTGGGAAAACACCACCATTTCATTTTGTGGCTCTCACTTAACGCTCACCCGTACTATGACCACGACGCGTGAAGCGAGGTTCATGGACCTCAGTCCACCGCATTACGGACGTGATGGTGTGGCGTCTCCAAGACCCAAGTATCCCCCGGGCAACTTTCTCGACACGCACATTGACGAGAATCTCGTTCTGAGGCGCGTCGTCATACATCGTCCTCTGCTGACGGCGCTAGCACACGTTGTCGATGAGAAACTTGGCGGTTTCTCTAATCGTCACTTGATCTCAGATGATTCTTTTGGACGTACGCAGGACTGGTACCAGCACTCGGTCGATGTAAATACGGCGGAGCCCATCGCTATGACACACCAACTGGGCGCCGGTCTTGTGGCCTGACAACTCGCGTCTAGCATATACGTACACCCCGAGCAGCCGCTGATCCCCTCGGCACTTTCGTGGGGCTATTCTCAACTTGTGGATACCTGTGACCAGACCTCGTCAAACTCTTTCCTTGTTGAACATTTCTTTCTTCGTTTCGCCAACTATAGTGTGAGGGAGCCTCGCTTCATACAAAGGTTTCATCCAGAGATGCGCCCTAAAATGCTGGATATCGGAAAGCAGTATCCTCTCTGTGCTACTGCCATGTTCTTTTGTCCAGGTGCGCATGAGCTGCTTCGGAAGATGGAGCGTGTCGCAGAGATGAAGGAATTTCCTTGGACGTCTAATTCGACAACCGTCAATCCGTCTCCGGCCTCGAAGGGGCCACGACCTCATGATAACCCTCATCCGTTATGGCCTCTTCCTAAGCTTGATCCCGCCCCGTGTCGGGATGGCCACATCCGACGTAGTCCCCGTACCGATTCTCCCCTCGTGGACTACTACTCGCCTGGTCGTGTTATGTCCATCGGGAAGGAAAACTGGCGTGACAACCCCGCCCAATATATTCAAAGGGTGAGTTCATTTCTGCTGTTATACTTTGCGTTAAAATCTGTGCAGGCATGGGCAAACGCAGTAAGAGCTGACGCCTCGGTCATTGTCTTCGACTGCGGGAACTATCTACGTATTGGAATTCGTCACCGCGAGACGCAAACGCTGATCTTGTCGGATTTACTTGATGTGTGTCATGCGAAGAATCCAGCGTATGGCAAGATTTGGGCTGGTATGCATATTGCTATTGCACAGGATGTGATGGAGCGCTATGAGATGCGGCTAGCGTCCCAACCCGTTCCCGGACCTACTGCCGGTCTGAAGCGTGCACCACCAGATACCGAAGAAGGTTCCAACAAAAAGAGAAAGGCCACAGCGCGGGAAAAACGCGGTAGCATGGTATGTAGTACAATTACTCTATTCACCAAATGCTGACGATTTGTAGGGATCTGGCACGTCCAAACAGCAAAGGGAAACAACCACCAGCCGTACAAAGGTCAGACGAAGCCTTTAAATCAGTCCTGCATCGAGTAATGTCCCCCTCAGTCGTCCGTTGGAAGAATAACTATATCAGCAGACCATGATAAGGCCCGCCAGCTTTGCCTTTTCATCACAAACTGCTCACTGACCTAACTCGTAAAGGTTGCTGCTCCATCTTTAGCCACGGTTACACAGATGAATGTTCTCTTTGTCGTTTTTGTCTAGAGACTTTATCACTAATCAGTCTGTAGAACCTCGAAACCTCGTTCTCTCGACACGTTGCGATCGCCATCTACATTCGAGTTGGGATATATAACTCACCCTCACCTTCAATTCTTCTTCAACCTGGGCAAAGGCGAAGAGCAGCCTACCCTCCCGCTAGTTATCTTACACTGGTCTTGCACTCTCGGCTCGGGACAGGTGCAACAGGTGATGTATTCGCAGCCACCATTCCCAATGTCAAGCACGGACCGATAGTCGTGAAGCTAGCGACGACTTTCAGACGCCTATGCCGGTTACGACACGAGTACTCTGTTTACGCTCATTTGCAGAATGCCAATGTGAAGTGTATCCCACGGGTGTTTGGCTTTTATCAGGATGGGCAGCGCAACGCTGGTGCGCTGATCTTGAGCAACGATGGCCACTCACTCGGTAGGCGCCGGGCTAAACTCGCGGCTGATGAAAAGTACGGAGCCTAATGTCATCAAATGCCAACCCTCTGACCACTTCGCAGAACTCGTGTACGAGCCGTGATGTCGTCTATCCATGCCGCGGGCGTTTTACATCGCGATCTGAGAACGTGGAACATCTTGGTGAACGATGCGGGCGACATTTCCATTATCGACTTTGACAGGGCAAACACCGAGGCGCATGAAGACGACTTCCGAGTGGAATGGGAGCGGCTGGAAAAGCTGCTGAAGGGGAAGCATGTTGAGAATGGTCAGGTCATTGGGAAAGATGGAATGCCTGTGAACATTGGCGAGCTCGTGAACGATAACTCGGATGTGTAAATTGTGATATTGTTTCATGCTTGTACCAGTCGTTTGGCCAGGCGACCGTGACAGTTTTACCGGGCTAGGTGTGTATCCAATAATAAGAAGGGGAAGCTCCCTACGTAGAAGGGAAGTATGGCCGACTTGCATATTACAACAACCTTTAGGGCCTGTTCGGCTGCCATTGATATTCGTGATTTAGCTTGATTTCTGCATTTTCCCGGGGCTCGGTTAACTCGGCAGAGCCAGTGTGATGGTCAGGCATATGTCACGCCGGTTGCGGCCGATTATTCCCCGCACTTCCCGTCCAGTATAAGCGCTACCCCGCCTCTTCCCGCTCATCTTGCCATCACCTCCATAGTTTCTGCAGTCAACAAAGACATAGTAAAAATGAAATGAATTATTTTATCACCAATTGTAGCGTTAGTGAATACTGTACATAAGTACAAAATGGGCAAATGGTGTCAGCAACAGTGGGCGGGATGTGCGGAGAGAAGGGCGCAGCTATGTCGATCGTGAGGTACCGCCGTGTTGATGGTGAGGTACCGCCGTGTTGATGGTGTAGGGCCGCCTCAGGGTATGTGACTAATGTGACCTCAGAATTGTCCGAATAGCCCACGAAATTGGGAAAAGCAGAAATCAAGCTAAATCACAAATATCAATGGCAGCCGAACAGGCCCTTAGTCCCAACTTCTAGTCAAGATGCCAACATTGGAAAATGTGTAGACACCAATCTTGTGTACTCCGACGTCGTTCGTTGGTGAGACATCTTCCCGGACCAATTATCGGTTTGCTCCATCCTAACATCCCATCAGCGACCCAAATCCACGAAGGAATGGATTTAAGACTTACCTGGAAGCCAAGTCTCCAAGTCCTGTGGGGTCTCTTGACACTTACATACAATCGCGTCCACCGCCAAGTATGGCGGGCAGCTGCTAGACCGCCCTATCAGTGCAGAAGCAACTGGTGTCAAATAGGGAGAGCCAGTATACATGGACAGGTCGAATACGGTGATGGTGTCGCGCCAAGGCAAGCTTCCGTTTCAACGGAGAAGTATATGTACATAGGCGCACGAAATGGAGAGAGCGGCCCAGCTGGTGGTTATTCGTTGACGAAGATTGTCCATGGTCTTCAGCTGCCATTGGTCGGACCGGAACAACGCTACCATGCCACTGGCGCAATCATCAAGGATATCCCGACTTTTCCGCTCGTGTATCCGGCGCTGTATTGCCCGTTCACGGGGGAAATCCGTGGGCGTAACACGAATAGATAATGACCCGTCAGATATGTACTCAGGAGATGCGTCGAGAGACTTGGAATCCAGAAAACAAACCGTCGTAGTTTGTTTGTTTGATGTGGTGGTGGTCTGGGTGGTGGTTACTGATCAAACCACGTTTTGCCTTCTGACCATCACGTCTTGAACAGAAAACTGGCAATACCTTTACAGGCTTGTACCAGATTGACTCTGCTCCAAATCTCATGAGTTATTGTTGCTTGGACTAGGTCTTGTACGTGTCCTTTTTCTTTCAGGCTTCTCGAACACAGCAGAACTCAAACATGTTCAGGTGTTGAATCTTTTTCGCTCGCTTTCTGTGGGGTCGTCTTCTTCGTTGTCGCCCTTGAGGCTTTTCTTGGAGGTAAATTACTATCCCTTTATATGTATTCACCTTAACACAAGTCGCTTCCTAGTATTCCTCCGTGATGCCATGGACAGATCTCCCACCCGAACTCGTGCACATGATTATCCAGCATCTTTCTGGTGACCCAGATGCCCTGCACAGCTGCGCGCTAGTATCGCGGACCTGGTCAGTGTTCAGTCAAGACTCTCTATTTCGCAATGTCCAAGTGCATCTCTCCACCTATGACAAGATGGTCAGTTTCCTCGAGGATCTCATATCTGTTCCCCATCTCCAAATACTCATCCGCAGCTTGGAGATCGATAATTGCCTTGATAAATCTGGTATTTCGTTCCCCACCCACTCGTCTTGCCTCGCAAGTGTGCTGTCTCTTCTCCCGAATCTTATAAAATTCGCGGTTCAAAACTGGCTCGGCGACGACAGAGAAACCCGATCTTATCTTGACTTGATCCCAAATATCTTGGGGAACGCGCCTCTTGTCGAGCTTGAGATCTATGTGCATTCCGTCGAAAACTTCCGACA
>QLPD01000874.1:0-17082 GCA_003314085.1 Hymenopellis raphanipes | reverse complement strand
TGATTCTGCTCAAATCTGACGTTTCCTGTTCTGTTGCTTGCTCTGAATGACTGGTAGCTGCTTCTTCCTGCTTGTGTCTGTGCTTTTGCTGTTATCACCATGCTTTCTTGTATCCTCATGCTGAGTGCCATGTAGTCTCAATGCTCTTCCAAATTCTAGATAGTCTTTATTGTTGTAGGCAAATTGAAGTTGCTTCTATTCACCCTGCTCTAGAGAATGAGAAATGGTTGTACCCTGTGTAGTTATTGTCATAAATGTTGAGAAAAGACGACCTCGACGTTGTGTACGTTAACGTTCTCGAGGTCGAGCGCGGTCTAGGTATATTCAGTGTGATCGCGGTGAGAAGACAGTGACGTTTGACGACGATGATACGTCAACGAGCATCCATACCACGGTCCACCACCATCGACGTCTCGGACCCCATGCTGGATGTCGAGCCCCATCTGCGAGCTGCCCAATGAAGTTCTCCTGGCCATCGTCGCTCACCTCGACCTAGTCGCGGTCCTCACACTCCGCCAGGTACGTCGCCGCACCTGTGCTCGTCACCGAGCTAAGGCGATCCTCAGACATCTAGGATCATATGCGAGGCGACGGCGGCCAAGCTAGTCTGGCTGCGCTTTCTCGAGGAACAGCAGGCATCTATGCCGCTGTACGCGTCCATCCGGGATACCACGTCCGCACACGTCCTCGGCTTGTCAGCAGAGGTTCTGCGATCCATGGTGCTCCAAAATCATCGAATAGACTGTCTATGGCTAGAGCGGCGGGCGACGGTGCCAAAGCTGATTCGCTCGCCGTTGAACGAGCATCTCATCGGTGTTGAGTTGCTGGAGGACCGCTGGCTGCTGGCAGTCTACGCCGAAGGTATCCATCTCTGGGATCTCGACGCGGACGACGTCGAATCCAGTCTTTTACTGCAAAGGGAGGGCTTGACATCGTATTATGCCATGTACGATGCCGCCAACGAGCGCATTCTCATTGCGGTCAAGAAGCATTCGTGAGTCCTCATCATTTTTGTTGATCAGTCTCTAATGAATGGGCTGTACAGTTTTATTAGTCCCTTTGTAACAGTACTCTATCAAGTGTCTACTCTGAGACCACACGACTTTGTTCTCATATGCAACATTCGCACCCATTCCATGCATGTCCCCCGCTTCATCGACCCGACCTGTAATATTGTCGCTTCCGCGCACGCGTGTCTAGTCGAACTATTGGACTGGACTGATCCCGAGAGGACTGCAGTCCAAGTACCAACCGAAGGCGAGGAGCTTGAAGAAATGTACACTGCAATTAACGCAATACGTCTCTTCGGACCGTACATGGTCATTTTCAAAACACGCTCTATCGAACTGCATCCGTTACCGGCACAGTTTCAGAGTGCGCCTTATGCCACGTTCGAAAGCGAGCCTCACCCTCCAGTCGACGCTCTCCCCGTCGTCAAACACACCTTTTCCAACACCTACCGCAACTATGCCATGTCTGGTCCTGACAACTTGGGCCAATCCTCCACCACATTCTCCCTCTTTGCCTCTGATCTAATACAAGGTCTTTTCCACTACACAATCCACATTTCCCTCCATGCAAATGACATTCCAACCCTCCGTGTTACCCTCAACGGTGTTCACTCCCTCTCCAACCTACTCTATAGGCAGAACCCTGCGTACGATCCGACAATGCAAGGCACTACGTATCACCAACGGTCTAGTGTCGCGTCGTACTCGCGCAAATCGACCATGAGCGATTCAGGAGGCCCGAACAAGGGTTTCGTCAGCGCATACTGTCTGGGCACGCAAGGGATGCGGGCAGTCTGGATGCAACGGAGCAGGGAGAACATGTTGAGAGAGGTGGTCGCAGCGCGTCTACATTCGGAGGATATCATCACGGGGCTCGAGGAGGCATACGATGTGCCCGATATTGAGGCCAAGGTGGTACGCGACATGCGATCGGTGGATCTCAAAGGTGAGTTTATTGTAAATGCGACATGAATGTTATCTGACTCAAATAGTAGAGGACCTAACGCACTGTGCGCTCGGGGAAGCCAGTGGCAGGATTGTACTTGGCAATAGAGCAGGTGAAGTGTATTTATTGGATATAGAGTGACATATTGCAGGCAATCATGATGAGCACTGATTCAAAGCTGAAGGGAATAGGATGAATGTGGCACCTGTTGAAAAGCCTCATGGGCAATTCTATTTTGCAGTGAGCAAGTTATAGCTACTATATATATGTGCATGTTTACTGGCAGCTCATGGAAGTGACTATATCAAGATCAATACCAGACTGAAGAAGCTCCTTCAGTCAATGTTATCAGTAACTGATACATTCAGAACCTTTCTGCAGGCTTTGAGATTGGGGTTTAATCTGGGTTGAGTCAGTGATGAATCATAAGACTGTTCAAGTTCTGAAGGAGCATATCCTTGATGCAGCTCTTAACAAGTTCCTAGGAATCACCTGAACATGGATAAAGATTGGTGAGCCCGGTTTATTCCGTGACTACCGACATATGTACAGACAGCCCTTAGAAGCCGAGCAGTGAACCCTCCCAAATACCAACAGCGCTTACTACTTAATGCCGAATGAGTTCCTCAAGCTGATCTTTCGGGAAGCGATGCGTGATACTGCACTCGAACGGTGTCAACGCGCTATTTCGACGCCATGAGTGTGGTAAGAAAGAAAGAGAGGAACCACAAGTACCTAATTGTTCCGGGTATCGGTATAAGCTCAGGAATGATAGGCTGGCCTGAACTGTCTTTCGCAAGTGATATGTCGAAAGTCGATAGAGACATGGCAATCGTAATGTACAGCGAAGCGTCCGCAAGGAGGCGCGCGGGGCACAATCTGTCCTATGTTGAGTAACAATTCTCCACGGCATACTTGAAGGAACGAATGTACCTCCGACCAAAACCAAAGAGATACTCGAATGGATCTTGCTCAGGATTGGGCCCCATGAAACGTTCGGGGTTGAACACGAAAGGTTTGGTGTACACGCTTCGATCGTGAGCCATTTGCCTATCGAGCGCGTTATCAGGCAGGAAGATTGTTACGAACACGTAGAAAACACACCAGATGTTCGCGAAAACGATGCTGTCTTTAGGAATGAAGTATCCGTCATGAACGTCGTCCTCGATCGTTGTATGCGGAATGCCTAAAGATGCTTGTGAGGACTTGTGCGGCAAAGGTGACTTGAACTTACCAGTAGGCGCAGCAGGATGCATCCTCGTCACCTCCCGAATGAGAGCCTCTACAAAGGGAAGGTGCTTTCGGTCGTCAAAGTTGGGTAGGCGTTCACGACCGCAGACCGCGTCGATCTCAGCTTGAGCCTTCCTTTGCGCCTCGGGATGGAGCGCCATCATTAAGAAGAAGCAGTGAATCGTAATCGCGGTCTTACAACTGGTCAATACGCCAGTAGCAAAAAAGGACTCCAAAGGCACTCACGGTCTCTGCTCCGGCTGCGAGGAAACACATTGCTTTCAGCCGGGGATGGTAAGGACAGTCAAAAAGGCATTACCCCCGAGAAGAGCACCAGCCCCATGAAGAAGGATCTCTTCATCGTCAGGAGAGATGTTCTGCTTTAACCACTTGGCCGTGAAAGACGCCTGAAGACCGGTTAGTTCCTAGCGTTGGCTGAAAAATCAATCGTTTTAACTCACCAGTTGCTTCTTCACGAAATTGAAAGGAGTCTCGATCATGTTGAGGTACTGTGGCGCTAATTCCTTTGCCGTTCGTTTGAAGCCTGCTCCTGGGAACCAATCGGGTAGGTGTCGCACTACATGCAGTCTGAGATAAAGATAACTAGGATGAAGGTTAGGGCGTACAGAACGGAAACTGATTGACCAAATAAGCGCCGGGAGCTGCGACCTGAATAGTTCATTAGCTTTGAATAGCATACATTTAATGGCAAAGCATACAGCGTTGAATGTGTGCAAGGCATCGTTGGTGGTCTTGATCCACTCATCGTCGTAGTTCTTCGCTGTGTATCCGTACGCAATTCGGAAGATGACCGCGCCCGAATGCTGAAAACAATGATCGACGAGACGCTCAGGGTGATCCGCGCACAGCTCGAGGAATTTCCGCGCGTGGAACTCTGCTTGGGGCCAGAAAGCGCGAATCACGGACGGGGTGCCCAGTTCCAAGTGGAACTGTCGCCTTGTACCCGTTAGAAAATTGTTCAATCCCTACAGACAAAATCCAAAGGACTACCTTGATTGCCTGAAAGCTGGCCCGTAGGCGAGTAACCCCGTCGACTTCTGCCATCCCATGAGGTCCCCAGCCATCGCGAGGTAAGGCCGTGAGGAATACGTCGTTCCTTTCTTATCGAGTATCTCTTTCGCTTTCTCGTGGGTGTTGATAACCACGACGGTCGTCGGTCCAACAGATAGTGATATAAGAGGCCCTAGGACAACGTTAGCTAAACATCTCGGAAGAGCACAACGAGACTTAACCGTATATCTCCCTCCATTTCCCGAAGACCTCCCAATCGCGTCCAGTGGGCATGTCCAAGAGATTACCGATTATGGGGAGGCCAGGCGGACCGGGAGGCTTGGGTAGTGTTTTCCTCCTGAGCCATAGTCCAATGATGAGGACGACGACGAGAGAAAGCGCGCTGTCGGTTGCTGAGAGCATTGGGAAAGAATGGGTTCAAGCAACAGTTCCGAATTTCGCCAAGGATTATAGGCCACAAGTGTACTACCCCCAGAAAGGACCCCGGAGAACGACTGGTGCCGTCAGTATACTTGATAGGGAGGATAGAACCCTCTGGTGTGGTTGCCAATCAAAAAATTTTGCCGACGAGAACATAAGGAGAATGAAGACCATGCTTTGTGTGGTTGAACTCCCAGATGAACTTCACGAGAGGGAATTTCTGATGCAGAGATTGACATGGTGGGAGAAAGGTGCTGGATACGTATACATTTGCACTGGGCGACCCCAATATTCATGAAGAGTGAGCATATGGCACTCGATATGTGCGCGTTTGTGGTACTGGTAGAAAGCAAAGCTGCCGTCAGGGGTAGCTTGTCACAGCTGATCGCCGCCAGCGTGACCAGACCTTTTGAACTCGAGCTACTCGAACCTACAGTTGGTGGACCTATTGGCCTCAGTTCATACTAGGGACAATCTTTTCACTTATCCCCGCCAAATGCGGGATTCGGATGACATGGCGGCACAAGTGTGCAGCCTCGAGCAATTCGATACGGTATAGTAACTTAGGATCCGATCACTGCCAGTGCTAAGGACTAGTACGACTACACAACCATTGTTTTCCCGCTTGAAGCATCACTTCGTTGTCCCTTAGAGTCGTTTGCGTCCTGCCACAATCATCAGTTAGTAGTGTTCCTGCACTACAATGCTGAGGCCTACATTGATGGTCGATGTGTCGATGCGTATAGATATTTCCTGAGGGGACCGCGTTCGGGACTGTTGGACGTACGACGAGATTAGGTAGTGCTGACTCTGAAGCAGAGAAGCAAGCTTACAAGAGCGTGGCTGGCGGTGCCGTGTCCAAAAGCGGCTAGGGATATGTCGTTGAACGCCGTCTCAGAGCGGCCAGCGGCACGAATGTACTCTCTCGAGTTCAGCGTTACCAGAATCGAGTTTGTGTAGACTATATCAAGGCGGAGAACAATGAGGCGGTGGAAAGATAAGAACGGCTTCGGCTTACAGCGTCCCACTGTTAAAAGCAGTCAGCTCTGTACTGAGGTAATTGAGGAGAACCAACTGACTGAGAAGGTAGAAAAAGATATACACAGATGTGTTTGGGATTGTCAGCTGCTAAAACAACGTCAGAAAAGTGGTGGCACATTCGGAAAGATATCGGGACTACTAACAGTGATCAACGACGCGACTTGGCAGACGGTTGTCGGAATTCCTGGTCGTCGTTAGCTGGCAGTTCATATTGAGCAAGCAAAAGTGTACCTGTGTTGAACGTGAAGACGATCAAGCGATTGATCATGTCTGTGCTCTGCAACAGAACAGAGTCAATGATAACGCAGGGAGAACATCGGAAGTCACAAGCCTTCTGAAAACCAGTCTTGGACCTCTCGAGGTAAAAGATTATGACAACGGTAATCGCCACATCTGTGCGATGTGCGTCGTTCAGCTCAGGGCAGAACGAAAGAAGAAATGGCGAACCACAGGCCGCGCCGCAGGCGTTAAGGGTCGTAGACAACGGCTACGAAGGTGGGTAAGAAAATGCAAGGACGTCAGGCACATTTCGAAACGTACAAGTTGTGAATTGATGTCGGCCATGAATTCGTATTCACGCAATCTGTTCAGAAGGTTAGCGACCCATGTGGATAGCCGGTTCAAGGACTCGCATGATGATTGTATACACTGCAAGGTGAACAAGGCGTTAGTTTCTCGGACTACGCATATAGACAGCTGATCACGAACCGTAGAGCGCGACTAGTCGGAAAAAAATCAGTTCAAGGAAAGGGCAACCGGAGACACGTACTAAACGATGTCCATCCCAACAAGGCCTGACTCAAGTGTGAGCAATGCGAAGTTCACAGAAGGATGCGGAACGTACGACAGCGATCGTGAGAGCCCAGTTATTACTTACTGGGAAATTGACAGCTTTATGGCTGGACTCGGTAATGGAGTGAAAGCGACCTACAGGCCAGAATGCGCCAAGCATAGAACCTACGAATACCGTTCAGCATATCTCAGGATGGGTAAGAAGTTGTACCGTAGAACTGACATCTGAGTGGCAATAGCAATACCTCCACTGAAGAATAATTCAGCCATGAGGGACCTTGAACCTGTGAACTTCCACACTAAAGAGTAGAAAAAGCATACCTTTCTATGACGTTGAGCGCTGCATCGTTTCCATGATCTGGGGGCAACATTGAGAATGATGGCAGAACTACCCAGCATATGACGTACTCGTCACGGTGTACTTGTAGACCGACGCTGAAAAAAATGTAAGCCTCGGCGAGCTATCCACCGAGGAGAAGTAACTGACCAGAGAGGAGACACATCTGTACTGTGTCGCAAATCAGAATGAATGCAACGACACCTTTGATAGGCCAAGAATCTCGCTTGCTGTACTTGCGGAAGTAGAACCAGGCTTGAAGGCAGCCCGCTATAGTATAAGTTTGGGTCAGTACAAGTAAGGGAATGGATGGATTCAGATCCAGGACCTCCATAGAGCCTAAGACGGACAAGAGTCAATGCCTCAACCGGCCACTGTACATTCAGACTTACACAGAGGAGATTAGCGAAGCGTCGTAGAGGACTCCTAGTCTACAGAAACGGTTCAGTCAGATGTCTGAACTTGCCACAGGATCAGCGAAACATACGTGTTGTCTAGCGTTGCTGGGACGGACGGCATGATGTCCTAACGTAGAACGGCAAGCTTCTCGCACTTTATACCACAAGTGCCGGGGACTGATGATCGTAGAAATCTGCCCATACGTCGCAAAGTCCGGCAGATTACCCAGAGACGGAGGTTCACTCTAAGCGACTACAAAAACTGAAGCAGGTCCCACAATACCTGGCGAAATGTCAGCATGTTGACGTTCCTCCCGCCTAGCAGTCGAATAGATGCCCTAAACCTCTAAGACGGAAAATGAGGCAAGAAGTATTGGTCCGATGGCAGAGTTCAAATCAGTCACAAATGTATTTCGGCGTGTTTGGTTTAGAGAGACGAAGAAATATCGCGAACTTCGAAGGCGGCTCATAACCTGATCGGCAACATAAGTGTTTGGTTGCTTTGTCCGCATCGACCGGACCCCATCTTGGACCCCAGGATCCAACATGGCAGATCATTCTGTGGAGGGATACGCCGATGATGATGATACCTGTTCTCCGGTCCACTGGGTTCCAATCTATGCACCTCCGAAGAGGTAGCCATACCAACGAGCGCAGCCTAAGACGGTGTAAACATCGACACTATGGCCATTGGCTTAGGAGCAATAATGAGAATGGCCATAGCATTCGGACGCCATGGTCTGGGGACAGTATTAGACGAAACCGCAGAACTTTTTCCTCGATTTCATGATAAAGGAGCACCATCGAGCGAGTAGGAGGGGCAGAAGTGGTCACGGTTGCCGAGTCTTTCTTGGCTCGCGGTCGTCATCATCACCAACGAGAGCCACAGTGAACGCGACGTCTCAACGACGTCTCGTGGTCGCGATACAGAAGCAGTCGACATAGATCTCGTGGGGCCGGCAAACGAACAAACAAAGATTGTTCCCAAGTGTGGTGGAATTCCAACAATGATTTACGTGTTTGAGGGCATCGCTGATGATGAGGTTGCTCTGAGGAGTCCGTATCATTTGCTGTCAGGGCGTCGGAAGGCCTGTCCACCTTAGCTCATACTTAGAAAAGTCACGCCTCTACGTGATTGGATAGCATCGTCCATATTCCTTTCGACGAGACAAAAAGACAAGGGTTAGAGCCTCGAGTACATCAGAGTTCGCTATTGTGTGACAGTGGTGGAGCTTAGTGGAGGACAATTCGCAGAGAAACGGGCTGGCAATCTAGGCCCCTCCATGGGAACTAGAAGTTCATACGCAAGCCAAACGTGAGCGCTTGAGCGGCCAAGCGGGTAGACTGCAGTTCGAGGATGATGGAAATGAACCAAAACATATTTTAAACTCCGAAACTCCGATTGTGGCCCGCATATCGGTTCAGTTTGGTTTCTTTCGACAGAACCAGGTCACAGCTACAAAAATACGCCCAACGAATACGTTCTCCCTCTATCAAGATTGTCGATACCATCCGCATCGATCATTGATCTTGTCAGACCAACACAGGCCAGACCTCAACTACTTAGTAGGACATGGCAGCCTGGAGATTACATGTGGCGGTAATTGGCATACCGACAAAGCTAGCTCCGGTACTAGTAAAGTAACTCTCATGTTAGTCTCCTAGGTGCTCAGCAGCAACGCTCAAGCAGGAGCGTACTACAACTACCTATTTTTGGAAGCGCTGATGTTGCTGAACGAGTTGTGCCGCCACTTCCTTAGTAGACGTTGGTGAACTGCTGCAATTAGCACCACAAAGCTGACTGACGGTTCGTGTCCTTTCCGAGTCAGAGCTTATCATAGAACTCGATTCGATGATAGAGCGACACAAGCCGTTCCAAGCGGCGACGGCGGTAATAGTAGGTTGAGGCCTTGGACCGGCACCAGTTCCGCTGCTATGAACAGTCATAGTGATGGTAATGAGCTTCCAAGGATATGAGTCGTCAAGGTTCTGGTGCGCACTGCTTAGCAATAGGAAATTCAAGGTATATAAGACCCACTGTCCAGGTGAGAAGAATCTCCAAACACGAACCACCCCACTCCCAGTGCAGTCAAACATGAATTTCGCAGTCGTTATGATTCTCATCCTCGGTGCTGGCGCTAGCGTCGGTGCCCGCCTTTCCATCATTAGAGCCCCCGTGGAAGAGCGTAGGTTTTCCGCTGATGACCACCAAGCCGGTGTGCTAACACATCGACAGAGGATATTGATACTCCCAAGAGGAACCCGGGCCATGGGCATTCCCAGGCTTTCTGAGAGTCAAAAGAAGTAAGTAGCATTTAAGCCGAGTCCCCCCATTAACGTCTAAAGAGGCCATAGTGTGTAACAGTGAACGTTGAAAGGGTGTGGCGAAGGAGAAATTCATCTCAATGTAGTTATCCGAATTCATATCAAATCATGGCACCCCGTTCAGTCGTGTGATTATGAAATCACAAGCACCTGTATTTACGAACCAGTTTTTTGGCGAAAATATGCATAAAGGTAACACTAGTTGGTTTAGCAAGCCCTATCCCGACTTCACACCCGTATCATGTCCCAAACTCGCTTCATGATCGTGTTTAACGTCAGAGAACGTATCTTCGCTCACGTTTGCGACTGGCCCATGGAACCAGTACACACCCCCGTACTTGGGGAAGTAGAAGTAGATGATAGAAAGTAAGATCACTCCACCGATGACCACTACCGAGTAATTCATGCTGGTGGCGGTAGGATCGGGTGCCGTCGGAAAGAGTAACGCAATCGTCATGAACCACATCCAGAGCACAGCAGTACAACCGATTGGCTTACTCTATATCGTCGTTAGATGCCGGCTGAACATATAACGGACAAACGCATTGAACTCACGAATATGCCCAAGCTGAATGGACCCGGCACGAACTTGTGAGGTCCCAAGAAACGAGCCGTTATGGGAATGGAGTTGACAACGTATTGACCAACAACGCCCATGGAAAAGATAGCGGTAGTTGCCGCAGATCCGGCGAAGGTCAACAACCCTAGCAGCCCCGCCACTGTGACCGCCAACCAGACACAGTTCACTGGGGTACCAGACCTGGAGTTGATTCTATACAGGTATCGCGAAAATGGAAGCGCGCCATCTCGAGAGAACCTATTCGCCACGTGTCAGCCTAAGACAGCCGGAAGAGAAGGAGAACTCAACGCAAAGGCCTGTCGCGATGCAGACACCGTCATGCTCGAACCCGCCATCCACCTAGAGAATCATCGTGAGCTGTGAGGACGTTTCGGCCTTGATTCGACGCACAGCGCAATAATGATCAGGGACCAAACAGCGAGAGTCGTATTCCTATTGAAGCTATTGTGGAGTATCTGTCGGGAGGATTCAGCCATGCTTGTTAGACCCTTGTAAATGCGTACTACGCACAGTAGCCATGGGCTGCCCAATTGGATCAGACAGGATACTGATTGTGTCGGGACCCATGCAGAACGCCACACAAATCTGTAAAGCAAACCCAAGCGTACACCCGATTGCTGTCACAGTAACGATGGCCCACGGAACGGCGACATTCGCGTTGACCGCCTCCTCACTGATGTGAACGCCGGCGTCGAAGCCACCTGAACAAGAGGGGTTACTACTGCGCCACAATCCTAAAACCGAGTACATACCTACAGACCACTAGAAATTGGGAATGAGACAATAGCTATGAGGTAGACAACGATGAGTCACTTACAAGCGGCGCAAGGAAACTTAGGATAAAAGCGTATCCACTTGGCCAGAGCGTGACTATGAAGAAAATGTGAGAATGCGACCATGTGAAACTGAAAACATCATACGATTCTCAAAATTCCCAAACGTGTAACTTGCGGTATTCATGAGTTCTGATGGAGTAGCGATCGGCAGGCCGATTAGCACAATGAGAACTAGGCTGAAGACTCTCAATTGATGTTGGTGTATGGCAGATATGATGAGAGGACTTACGAGATGTTCAGGACGATGAAGGACCATTGAAGCCTAGCAAGAATCCCAGTCGCAAGACTGGCAACGATGCCGTGCGACACCAGTACAGCACAGAAGACACCACTAGAGAATGTGATCTGACACGTTCCTTAATTGTGATACGAAGACGCATAATGCTCACTATGTTTGATATACTGTGGGTACAAACGTTCCCGTTCCAATACTGGCCCCAGCCATTATTTGTGAGGCACATGAGTAGTCAATACCCAAGATTCCCTACAAAGCTTGGTGTCTTTGTCGATAACGTAGCAATGTAAGCGCTCACAGTGATGTAAGTTATCGTGTTCGTATACCCGACAATCCATGCCAGAAGATTACGGTATCTCGGAGATGAGAATTTGTGTGTCCAGTAATAGAGTCCACCTAAAACGAAGAGGCCATCAACGGCTCTGGATCACTAGGACTACCATGTGCAGACCTGACGTAGGCGCAGATGATCCAAGTTCTGCGAAAACACGTTGTTAGAGGTTAAAGACGGCTACTCATTCAGCACCCACCTGCAATGGCCATAGCGATGCACATGAGGAAGACAGAGCAAGTTGCCCACTACCACAGTGTTACATGAGCACAACGAAAGCAGACAAATGAGAGCACTACGTACCCCCCAAATCATGGCCGACGAACCGCCATTGGGTAAAGAGTAGAAGAGCACTGAACTGGAGCCGCCCCGTCAAAGTCAGCGAGTTGCCATGAAGACCAGACTTACGCCACGGAAGGTACGATAGCGGAAATCGAGAAACCAAAGCCAAAGAGCTCTATGACCGTAAACTTCCTCTTGAGTTCTTGCTTGTAGCCCAAACTGGCTAAGAGCGCCTTGTCGTTACTATTCGTCGTCGTTTCGTTGCCGTTAATACTCGGGTCATTGGTAGCATAGTGTGCACCGTCGTCGGAGGAGTGCGACATGATGGATGAGGTAGCAGGACGGCGTAAGACGTGATGCCATCTGTATATAGCTTCTAGGATCTCAATAGATTCGAAAAAAACTTGATCGTTCGTGATGGCAGTGGGCACTCGTGGGAACTTTGATGGACACCTGGACTCTGCCGATTGATGTGCCGGTGGCCAACTGAGTTCCCAGTCGAATTGCGTCCTGAGAATATATTATATAGGCACTGCTATCATGTCGTGTAGGCACAGAAGCCAGAAGTTCCCAGACCTGGCCATCGTAATCCCGTCTTTTCGATCTTCTATCCCCGCAGCAAGTGACAGTGGCGTGCCACTAGTCTTATCTCTGTCTCCTTCTCGCCGACAAGTTCGAGCCTTACACTCCCGTGGCCTCATAACATGGCCAAGTCTCAATCGCGCCTCCTCTGGGCTACAGCATGCGCCTTGCTCATACTGGCCTTGATGAACGTGGGGATGTTCATGAACGTCCGCCACGATCAAGCTCCCTCAGCAACGGTGAAAGAATACAGTGAGTTGAATATATTCGTGAAACGTACAGTCGAATGATATTTTAAATCTGTAGCTTACATCGGCGACGACTACCCTGAATACTATATCTCTTCTCGTGAAATCCCTGATGTCGTCGTCCGGATGGAAGAGGCTCGAGCGTACCCGATATACGGGGATGATGCGCTCGAGAGATGGGCCTCGAGTGCAGCGACGGGATACGGTTACGTGCGAGTGGGACCTGAGAAACGCGCCTATGCAATTTCCATGTTTCATCAGCTTCACTGTCTTCGCCTGATGCGTTCTGCGTTGGCAGGCCGCTACGACGATTATACAAGAGGACATACTCAGCATTGTCTCAGCTACTTGCGCGTGCGTACGAAGCATCTCGTGTGTTCAGTTTTCATTGACCTTGTTCCTTAGCAAATGATTCTCTGTTCGCCTGACCTCACGCTCGAACCGTCTGACGTTCTCGATCGTGACTTTGAGGTCAACAGACAAGGGGCTACCCACGTATGCCCTGACTGGGGTGTCATGTACGAAGAATTAGAAGACAATTGGAACAGTTGGGTCGCGGTAAGGAACGAAACGTTTGCGTAACAGGTCGGGCACGCGCAGATGTAGAGAAACCACAGTAATTTGCTTGTATACAACATTTACTCATATCGTCTCACAGTATGCTGTCTTCCCGGAAGATGCTCTGATGCTGAACAATATACATCGCTGAGAAACTTGTAATCAGTCTCAAGGTGACTGGATGTAGATGGAAAATCTCACCCATTCTCGGCGACTTGACATCTTGCTCAAACTCCAAGTGGCACGAGGGCGACGAGCAAGTGATTTCGAACGTCGCTAAGGATCCGGCGGAGCAGTGGATCTCGGGCGATTCAAGCTCGATACGCTTGCCTGGGATGACATGCGATTTTGTGAGCAACTTGAGCCGCCTCGGTTTCGTCGACCAAGAAAGTGTGCGCGGATTAACGTTGTCATACGCTTCGAGGCGCCAGACCTCGAGCGTAAACGGGGTCTTGCTCAATGCAACCTCTTTGCTACTGCGGCGCTCATGGTGATGATGGTGTCCCTCTGAGTCTGCAGCAAGCTCGTCAGCGGTAGGAACGACGAGCATCAGGTTGCAGCGTTCCATCCCAAAGTCCAACATTCGGAACTGTATCACAGTTGAAACCTAGGTACTAACTGTTAGCGCAAGTCTGTTTCGCGTCGTCAGTGTTACTTACCTGACTCGAAACGAGAAAAGTTCTGTCCTCTTGATAGACCATGCCGAAATTAGATGCCCAATGACGAACGTCAAGATACACTTTGGAAGGATCGGAGGCGTTCACTTGACCAATGTAGAGAGGGAAATTGGTTATGGGAGGGATTGGAGTAGGGTCCTGGAGAACGGCAGTGTCCAAACCAATGTACGCATTTGCATAACGGAGGGGCTTCGAAGAGAATACAATTTCTTCTTCAGAACGCAGACGCGCCGCCTTCCATGCGCGAACAATGCTGAAATTCCCGATGGTAGACGCAGCGGAGACGATGAATGCGCATACAATGACCCAAAACGCGAAAGAGCGATGTAGCTTTCCTAGAAGACCAGTCTCAGAGATAATCACGTCGAGAACGAGCGAGTACACCTTTCTCGACTGTTGGTGCGAATCGGACTCGCCGCTCGCCGTTCACGTTAGAGTAACTATCGTTGCTGGATTCTTCATCTTCAAGCAAAGGCTCAGACAGCCACTCGCTTGAAGACGACATCTCGTTCTTGGAGTTAGACATCGCGGCGGTAGGTTACAAGAGTCCAAGGTCATCTAGAATCACATCCATCAGAAGGTTAATCGCGGACACGACTTGTGCGATGTCAACTCACTTGGCCGGGTCGGTTCGTGCTGGTTTGATGTTATCTATGGGAACTGAGGAGTAAAATTACATTCAATACCCGCGCATGATGAGATCAATCTGTCAGAAATGGCGGAACTTGAATGAATGGTCAGTTCTACCACGGGTGCGCGAGAAGCAAAAGTGTAATGGCCTTCGGCGTCCCACCAGTAGCATGATGATCTAGATCTGTCCAGCTGCGCAAAACTTCCAGTCTGAACGGACGTCAGGTGCTTTCCGTTTATTAGCTACCAAGATGGTACGCTGCGTCCCAGCCCAGACATGTCTCCCGCCTTTACTGTTCGACAGGTCGTAGCGACGGAAGGTATGGCGTGCCTCTTACCGTTAGACAGCAGTCCTTGACATTCACCAGAGCAGAAGAAGTCTCTCCCCGCGTTGGAAAGTATTCCGGAGATCAAGGCAACGGAGGAAGTGCTCGCAAAAGCCTTTGCTAACGGTATGTAGAGACGTCGCGTCGCCATCTGTACTGATTCCGGTATCAGACCTTTTCACGGCCACCGTCAACGGGAAAAAGGAGGTCGGTGGCGATACATCATACGTCGGCCCGTTTTGGAAGACGACTGTCCTTTGCGGTCTGCTTGGCGGCGAAGTCTACGTCGCAGAGACAGCGGACGACGAGAAGAAGATCGTTGGCTGCGCTGTATGGTTCCCGCCAAACCATTCCATGTACGAAACGTAAGTCATGTCACCCACAGCGTAGCATAGATTTCAAGTGCTTCGCGTTAGGGAGGATGAACAGAAATTCGTTCTTGGACCTCTCATGGGCTCGTTCTCTCAGGAGCTCGGGGAGTGGTGGGAGCAAAAGGTTAGTTCCTATTTGAAAACAAATATCATGCTCATACGCGGCGTTAGTTCCTCCCTCAATACGATGCCTTCAACGACGCGACGTTAGGACCTGGGGTGAAACATGGATCTTGGCACTTACAGACTCTTGGTGTTGACCCCGCCTACCAGCGCAAAGGCGCAGCCAGACAGCTCATCGACACCGTTCATCGAAAGGCAGCAGCCCAGGGTCAAACACTCGTCCTCGAATGCGAGGAGGAATTCAATGTAAGTCGTAGCCTTGGAGAGTTATGTCCATTGACGTCTATGCCAGATTGATATTTACACGGCTCTGAACTTCGACCTCGTCTTGCCCACGGAGAAGGTAGGCATCATTGAGAAACCGACGAGACATGACTTTCAGGACATGTTCGTCGGCGTCAACGGTTTTCCCAAATTTCCGATGTGGGTATTGCGTCGTGGTCCTGAAAAGTAGGAGCCTTCTAGCAGCCATAGGGTTTAGAAACAAATGTAAATGTAGTAACAATGACATCTCACATATGCACTGCCAATCGTCTTGTTTCGGAGATATTTTGACAAGTGGAAAGGCCAGGTATCCCTCGTCCACGCCTGCGGGAGAACTCTGCTGGTATTTTGAGAGAATGAACAATGTCAACGGATGATTGGAGCCGGTAAAGGATGAAAGCGGTTCGAGTTGACCCAGCAACTTTCCTTGTCGTCACTAGAAGGTCCTCGGAATGGAGAACACTCGCAGCCCATATCATCAGTTGACAGGACAGCCTTTCCGTTGAATCAGAGTTGAGTAGTCAGAGAACACCATTTTTGAGTCCGCTACTCCTCGCTCGCCGACTCGCTATTCATCTGATCGGCCATCTGTAAAGCAAAAGGGATTGAGCGCAGTACGTCCACAGCAAATGGCCACAGAGCCGAGATCGACAAAAGCCGCAGGAACGAAGAAAGTTAAGATGTGGATCGGGCGTGAACGGAGGTCGGAGACTCGGACTTGCCTAATGTAGTCTGATCGGGTTTTCTCGTCGGACCAGCGTCGGACTCGTCTTGGACTCTGCTTTGTTTTTTTTCTCGAACTCTGACAGTATACGAAACGTTCCGCTGCAAACTCCTAAACTACAGTTGCATAGCGCCATCAGACCTATGTGAAGGCGGTGTACCTCATCACAACCTTTCAACGCGTGGTGCCCTTGCATCGCGGGCATTTGTCTAACAAGAGATTTGACTATATGCACCAGTTCCCACTAAACCGTCACAGAAGATGCGATCAAGGCGTAAACGCTCCCGTCTTGACTTCTATCTGTACCGTGCGGTTGCCCCTTGTCTGGGTAGTCCTGTGGTCGGTGGAATTGAATTAGTTCATCTCAACGCTCTGATGGATGACTAGTAACCCAAACCTTCCGAAGGTGAATCGTACAATTGATAAATTGGTGGTATTTGCCTACCTACTGAATCGAAAACGGCATCGTGATGGTGGAACAATCTGTCCGGATTTTGCTACGATACGGTCTCGACATTTCACGAGACTTCCAACCGATACGCTCAACACCACCACCAAATGCTTCTTTGGCGCCCTAAAACCTTTCTTGGGCTTACAGCTTTCGCAATTGGAGCATGGTTCGTCTCCAGGTCGTTAGCAACAGCAAAGGACGACGTTGAACCCGGTGAAATGATATTCTTCGTACTTCCGGTTGCAATACTGAACGTTACCTAGACGTTTTCAATGACGCATCTCCCAAGTGGAACATTGGCCATCTAGATACTGTCCTGATGCACGTCCAAAA
>QLPD01000872.1:0-13555 GCA_003314085.1 Hymenopellis raphanipes | reverse complement strand
TATGTCTGAATACCCTCTCAATGACTCGGCTGTCCGCCCTCTCGTCGCCGCTGTCAACGCTCTTCCCCCGACGCGTCCTGAGCCCGCCGTGGGCGCTAGCGACAACTTCAATCTCTCATTCCACGCGTTCAAGCTACTCACCCAGCACCTGTGCTCGCTTTCGCCCACGGCCAAGGCGTGGACAGAGCCCCTCATGGTACAGATCATCGAAAGCTTGATGGCGTTTGTCCTCTATTACGTCCGGGAGATTGTGCTGTGCGGCAAAATCATCGACTTTCGCGATATCGCTGGGCACGACTTTCACTATGTCGTTATACACGTCGTGCAAGCATTGACTTCACACAGGGGACCTCCGTCCTGACGTGCCTTAAAATCCACTGGTCGTGGGGGGTACCCTTAGTCAGCAGCCTGCCCAGACCTTGGTCCGCGAGGGGGTCAACGTGCTCTACGAGTCCGCCACTGTCGTTACTCTCAACGTTGTGGTCAATAACTGTCAAACGTGCATTCGGGTCACTGAGACACAGTTTCCGGAAGAGATCCAAGCTTTAATACAACCTCGGGTGTATGTTGTAAGGCATATCTCAAGGCTGTAGCCCTGTAGGTGGGGAAGACCTCATTCTCATTGGAATTCATAAGAATGCATATCATTTGCACACAAATGACTGCTCTTAGTAGGCAGGATAAGACGGAGTTGAGCAGGTAGACATTTACGTGCACAAAGGTAACCCCAACGTAACCCTAATTTCACGGACTTACCGGCCGATAGCCCCCTGACTTCACATCCCTTTCACGATGAAGGTCACCCAAATTCGAAAGCGTACGGGCGCGCGCTCAAGATATTTCTGGCTGACATTGTACCGGCCCTGCTCCTGACGTACGATGCACTGGACATTCCCTCAAGTATCATAACTGAGAGGCAGATATCGCTATTCTTCGCAGTCATACAACGTCTACACGCGCCAGATGATGATCCGGCGTGGCGCGATCCTCTCTATAGGAACTTTTCCCAAATATTGGACCAGAATCCGGCCATGATTGACGTCCTCGCGGCGACGTTCCTTATCGCCGCCAACGGGTTCCGTGTAGATCTTACGCGCGCGCAAGACTCCCAGGCTATAACCGCACAGAACTATCGCGACACGTTCCTCTCCGTATACTTCCCGTACTACTTCATCACTCATTTTATCGTCAAGTATGAGCACCTGCATTACCGGCTTATACTTACAAGGTGGGCTCACTCGGACGACATGTGAGCTCTTCTCTGCCGTTGCGCGGAAAGCGCGCGAGGCTGCTCTAGCCCTGGCGGATACGCAAGACAAGGAGATGGCGTTGAGCTCGGGCGGGTCGACACTGGAAGTGCTTGGGATGCACATCATGCTGGAATTCGAAGGGCGCGTCGGTGTTGAGCTTGCCCTTCAATTCGATGTTCTGTATCAGATGAGAGAGTTCGACCGCCTCCTACATGAGCTAGGCTCGGAAATCGGAAACCACGATGCTCTGGCGTCGGAGTTTGGATCGCAGCAGAAGCTCCAGAATGAATTCATTCAATTCGTGAAGCCTTATTTGGTGTATTATGACATACTGGAGAAGGTGTCGAGGAGGCTTTTGAATTCTGAATGCACTCGAGAGTCTCCTGTGTGGAAGTCGTTCGCGGCGGAGATCGAAAGCTTGGAAGACAATCGGACTGCTTTTGACAAGGTATACCAGGAAAGTTGTCAAGCACCCAAAGTAAGTGCATCTTTCAACGGTGGCTATATAGGTTCTCATTACTTGCTCTGCTAGTGTCCCCACTCGTATACAGTATCCCCCTTGCAGACCGCACTCCACCGATCTCCAACCAGGCTTTCCGAAGACTTCGACAAACTAGCCCGTGCTAAATCTGAGAACCACTTTACAGTCTTTCGATGCGCAGGGTGTCGGTTGGTATATTACTGCTCCAAGTCATGTCAGCAAAGCGACTGGCAAGAACACAAGAGCGTATGTGCACGCATCAAGTTACATCGGCGCAGTAGGTTCCCGTCTCTTCGTATTCTCGCGCATATCACTTACCAGAGGGACCCAAGATACCGGCGGTGTAACAGACGTCCCATCACGACGCGAAATTACCTTCATACACACCATCGCCTGCCTCACACTCAGCCGTCACCCACCGCGCGACGGTCTCGTACGGGATATGGATTTCACAACTTCCTCCTTGCCGACGCTTAGTCTACAGAGCCTGAATAATCCGGTGTACAATGATGCCAAGATTGTCATTGGCGACGAAGAGATACACAACGACGTGATTCGGAAAAGGGTGCTACATTATATGAGAAGCTTGAAACAGGACGTGGGGATCGTTTACAACCGCCAGTTCCTTGCTGAAAAAGGTGCGGAGGCGGTGCTTACGTTTGTGGACTGGGAGATGCTCGATGGGGAAGGTCTAAAGTATAAGCGTAGAGGTTGACTACTAGGACAACTTAAGAAGTCGTTGCGTGATCCATAGGCCATTTAGAACTGTGGCGCAATCAATTCTGTTCATTTCTCTGAAAAGTCATGATTCAAAAACCGGGTTCGAGTTGCGTTCGAGCAATTCAGGCTCTTCAATGAATACTTGTCATACAAGAAGTGAACGAGATCGACTATAGAAAGTACACCGATCATTCCAAGGCGTACGGTTAGTGGTCCTGTCACGGACTCTTAACAACAACTTAACAATATCTTGCTCTTCCATAAGCTCCTCATTATTCTCTGACCAAGTCAATGCTTAGATTTTTCGAAGTCATGTTGCGGCCGATGCGATGCGAATCAATGCAGGAAGCGCTCATTGTGAGGTAGGCTCTCATTTTTGACAGACGACCATCTTAACCATCGACCATGTCCTCAGCTGGGCAAGCTCAAGGTTTGGTCCGTCACAACGCCAAATTCCCTCTTGACGACTCTGTCGTCCGCCTTCTCGTCGTCGCTCTCAAACTTCCCGCCACATGTCCCGAACCTTCCGCGCACGTTGACGACGAGTTTAATGTCGCATTCCGCGCGTTCTTGCTGCTAGCCAAGCACCTGTGCTCGCTGTCGCCCACGGCCAACGCGTGGACAGAGGCCCTAATGGAGCAGCTCGTGGAAAGCTTGATCGCTTTTATCCTTTACTACGTCCGCGAGATCGTGTTGTGTGGGAAGATTGTGGACTTTCGCGATACTGCGGGGCATGACTTTCACAATGTCGTTATACAGGTCCATGGAGCGTTGATTAAGCACCCGTTTCTCCGGACAGGCCACCCAAAGTCTAAAGTGTACGACGTCAAGCTACAGATATTTCTGGCTGACATTATACCGGCACTGCTCTTGACGCATGATGCAATCGACAGTGCTAAAACTGCCAGCCCGGTATCGCTATTATTCGTACTCATGAGATGTCTGGGTAGTCAGGCGTTGACCGCTCGTCTCTATCACAACTTTTTCCACATCTTGGGCCAGAATCCGGCCATGACCGACGCCCTCGCATCGGCGTTCCTCATCGCCATCAACGAGTTTCGTGTAGGACTTACGAGCAGGCCACCCTCCCAGGCTGTGACAGCGCAGGACCATAGCAGCACCTCCCTCTCCATATGCTTCGTGTACCGCTTCATCCCTCCATTTTTTCGGTATCATGACCTATATGATCGGCTTTTACAAGGTGGCTACACTAGGACGACGTGTGAGCTCTTTTCTGCAGTTCTGCAAGAAGTACGCGCCGTTATTCTCGCCGTGCCGGATACAGACAAAGCGATGATGCTGAGCTTGGGTGGGAAAACACGCGAACAGCTTGGGCAGCACATCATCACGCGTCTGAAATCTGAAGGCCGCGCCCGCGTGGAGCTAGTCCTCCACTACGATGTGCTGTATCAGATGAGAGAGTTGGACCGCCTCCTCCACAAGCTAGGCACGGAAATCGAAATCCAAGATGCCATTACGCTACAGCAGAACCTCCAGGATGGATTGATTCACGCCCTGAAGCCTTACTTGGTGTACCATGACATCCTGGAGATGGTTTCGAAGAGAATTATGCGTTCTGAATGCACTCGGGAGTCCGCCGTGTGGAAGACGTTCGCGGCGGACGTCGAGTCGATGGAGGTGGATCGGATTGCCTTCGATGAAGCATACCGGGAGAGTTGTCAAGCATTGGACGTAAGCTCCCATTTTTGCATGGCGACGTTTTCATACTCACTGTTAGTGTTTCTAGTGTCCCCACTCTTATACAAAGTCTCCTCTGCAGACCGCACTCCTCCAATCGCCAACCACGCTTTCCGAACTTGACTTGCTCAAACTAGCCCGGGCCAACTCTGAGAACCACTTCACCCTGTTTCGGTGTTCGGGGTGTCGATTGGTGTACTATTGTTCTGGTAAATGTCAACAAGTCGACTGGAAGGAACACAAGAGCGTATGTGCGCAAGTCAAGATGGATCGACAAAGTACGTTACTACTCACCACTGGTTCCCTTTCCATCGCTAAAGACACTCTAGAAACCGGCGGTCCGACGAACGTCCTGTCGCGACGTGATATGACCTTCATGCACACCATCGCCTGCCTCACGCTCAGCCGTCACCCGCCGCCTGATGGTCTCGTGCAGGATATGGATTTCATTACCTTCCCACCCATGCTTACTCTACGCAGCTTGGACAACAGGGTATACGACAATGCAAAGATAGTCGTCGGCGAGAAAGAGATCCACAAGGACGTGATTCGGAAGAGGGCGCTGAATTATATGAGAAGTCAGGGAGAGGAAGTGGGGATTGTTTACTGTCGACAATTCCTACCTGAAGATGCGGAGGCGGTGCTAACGTTCGTGGACTGGGAGATGCTAGATGACAATGGTATAAGGTATAAGCGTAGAGGTTGACTAGGACAAATCAAAGTCGTCTTGATCCTTGGGCCATTTGGCACTGTGGCGCAATCATTGTGTTCATTTCTCAGAAAAGTTATGGTTTAAACAACGGGTTCGAGTAGTTCAGGCTGAATACTCACTTGTACAAGAAAGGAACGAAATCGACCACAGATTTTGAAACTATTCCAAGGGGTGGCGGTGCAATGGGCTCTTCCATATGCTCCTCATCATGCACTTCCATAAGCGCCTCATTATGCATTATACTCTGACCAAGTCAATATTTAGATTTTTCAAAGTCACGTTGCGGCCGATGCGATGTAAATCAATGCAAGAAGCGCTCATTGTGACGTCTCGGCGCGTAGGCTCTCATTTTTTGACAGACGACCATCTTACTTAGCTTCACCATCGACCATGTCCTCAGCTGGGCAACCTCAAGACTTGGCCCGTCACAACGCCAATTTCCCTCTTGACGACTCTATCGTCCGCCGTCTCGTCGCTGCTCTCCACCCTCCCGCGACGCGTCCCGAGCCTTCCGCGGACGATGGCGACGAGTTGAATCACGCATTCCACGCGCTCATACTGGTCGCCAAGCACCTGTGCTCGCTTTCGCCCACGGCCAAAGCGTGGACAGAGGCCCTCATGGTACAAGTTGTCGAACACTCGATGGCCTTCATCCTTTACTACGTCCGGGAGATCGTGGCGTGCGGCAAAATCATCGACTTTCGCGATATCGCTGGGCACAACTTTCACGTTGTTGTCATAGAGGTCCATCAAGCGTTGACTCTACATCCCTTCTTCCAGAATGGCCACCCAAAGTCGGATACGGGGGCAAGCTAAAGATATTTCTGGCTGACATTATACCGGCACTGCTCCTGACATACGACGCACTCGACATGCCTTCAAGTGCCAACCTGGTATCGCTATTATTCCTACTCATGAGATGTCTGGGCAGTCAGCCGTTGAGCGATCGTCTCTATCACAACTTTTTCCAAATAATGGACCAGAATCCGGCCATGAACGACGCCCTCGCGTCGGCGTTCCTCATCGCCATCAACGGGTTCCGTGTACAACTTATGAGCCGGCAACACTCCCAGGCTGTGACAGCACAGGACCATAGCAGCACCTCCCTCTCCATATGCTTCGCATACCGCTTTATCACTCCATTTTTCCGGTATCATGACCTGTACGATCGGCTTTTACAAGGTGGGCTCACTAGGACGACGTGTGAGCTCTTGTCTGCAGTTTTGCGGGAAGTGCGCAACATGGCCGATGCAGACAAATCGATGGCGTTGACCTCGGGCGGGTCGGCACGCGAAGTGCTTGTGCAGTATATCGCCTTGCGTCTGAAATCCGAAGAGCGCGTCCGCGTTGAGCTTGCCGTTCACTATGATGTGCTGTATCAGATGAGAGAGTTGGACCGGCTCCTCCATGAGCTAGGCTCGGAAACCGAAATCCAAGATGCCATGACGCTACAGCGGAGGCTCCAGGATGGATTGATTCATGTCGTGATGCCTTATTTGGTGTATCATGACATACTGGAGATGCTATCGAGGAGGTTTACGCATTCTGAATGCACTCGAGAGTCCCTCATGTGGAAGGCGTTCGCGGAGGACATCGAAAACTTGAAAGGCGACCTGACTGCCTTCAACATGGTATACCGGGAGAGGTGCCAAGCACAAGATGTATGTCCATCCTTGTATAGCGACGTTATCATACTCACTACGAGAATTTCTAGTGTCCCCACTCTTACGCAAAGTCTCCCTTGCAGACCGCACTCCACCGATCGCCAACCACGCTTTCTCAAGACTTGCAAAAACTAGCACGCGCCAAGTCTAAGACCCATTTTACCCTCTCTCGGTGCTCAGGCTGTCAGTTGGTATACTATTGCTCCCAAGCATGTCAACAAAGCGACTGGAAAGAACACAAGAGCGTGTGTGCGCAAGTCAAGATGGATCGACAAAGTACGTTACTACTCACCACTGGTTCCCTTTCCATCGCTAAAGACACTCTAGAAACCGGCGGTCCGACGAACGTCCTGTCGCGACGTGATATGACCTTCATGCACACCATCGCCTGCCTCACGCTGAACCGTCACCCACCGCCCGATGGTCTCGTACTGGACATGGATTTTAGAACCTCCACACTTACTGTACAGAACCTGGATAACCCGGTGTACAATGATGCAAAGATAGTCGTTGGTGGAGAGGAGGTTCACAAAGATGTGATTCGGAAAAGGGTGCTGGATTATATGAGAAGCTTGGAACAGGCTGAGGTGGGGATCGTTTACAGTCGACGGTTCCTGCCTGAAGACGCAAAGGCGGTGCTTACATTCGTGGACTGGGAGATGCTGGACAGGTACGGTATAAGGTATAAGCGTCGAGGTTAACTAGAATAATATGAAATCGTCTTTTAGAAATGTGGCACAATCATTGTACTCATTTCTCAGAAAAGTTATGTTTAGAAAACTTGTACAAAACGAGAGAGATCGACCACTGAAACTTACACCAATCATTTAGTAAAGATAACGATAGCCTCTCCTTTTCATCATAGCCTGGTCAAACGTAATTCCCTCCAACCGCGCCGCCTCTTCCACCCTTTTCCGATCTGCAAGGTCGAGCTGGGCCTTCTCATCGGCATCCAATCGCCTGTTGGTTCGAACAAGGTCGGTGCGAATGCCTGGTCCAGGACATTGAAACTTTGAATTCATCTTCAAATTGAGAAAAACAAACCTATAGCCAGAACCGTGCTAAACGCCAACGCGCCCAACGAGATGGCCAGCGATGGGTGATAGCTCGGACCCCAATCGGCTTTCCAAGAATACGATCCCATGCTGGACAGTGACGGTTGGTAAAGCAGCGACGAGGAGAGGTAAATCAGAGCCTACAGATTTCCGATGTTGCCTATACCATTCACCAGTCCAATTGCAGCAGCGCGCTTCCTGTGATCCTATAAGCACGAAATGCTGCCAATCATATACCGCGTTACTCACGATGGAGGCCGAGATACGACATTAGATACCCAAACGGCCGTCAGCGCGAATCCTGAGCGCGTCAATTGATAGAGTACACCAGAGAGACGTCATGCGCTACTAACCGCAATAGCCACACGCCATCAAGAACAGAGAAATGTAACGCGCTGCGATGGACATCGAGGATAAGGCGATGATGAATCCGAGGATGACGCCCCACCACCAGCCGGCCATGTGGAAGAAGCGTTCACCAGTACGGTCTATAGAGCCACAGCGTTACGCGTCTGTCCTGGGAACTGGATACTGCAAAGAAAAACGTACCTGCATGCCAAGCGCTGAGACAACACATTATGGACGAAAATATCCATGGTGGTCTACGCTAATTTTAATAGCAGTACAGTGCGCAAATCTATGTGCATACGCAGCCAACAGCAGAGTCACCGTTGTCGAAAATCCGAGTGTCTGGGTCAGGCTGGTACTTGGGTCAGCATCGAGAATATAGTCTTGCATACAGTTTCACGTACGTCGGGAAGAAGTTGACAAAGGACAACCCCAAAAGCTGCGACATGTTCATAATCGAAAAGACATACACTCTGTAGTCTTTGAGCGCCAGCTTCAAGCCATGCAACGCGCTTAAAACGGTCAGAATGTGTTCCACGAATGAGATCAGTCTGCACTACCTTTCATCGTTATCGTTCTGATCCGCCTCTCCTGCGTCGTCGGCCAGTCTTGCTTGGGCGATATGACGCTCCTCTGGGCCCATCCAGCGCGTGTTGTGGGGCTAGTGGTTCCGGAGATGTAGCAGAGTAACGACCGCAGAAAGCCAAGACGTACACAGTCAGGGAGAAGCCACCTAGTTCTAGTCAGTCGCGCAAATATGATTAAGTAAAGGTCGCGTACATGCTCATGAACCCCAGGCAGATGGTAATTGCGCCCTAAAATGTCCTGAGCATCTTCTGGGACTGTATGGTAAATAACCGTACTTCGATGAAGAAAAGCCTGCGGTGCACTGATTAGAAAATTGACCTCATTTGAGAGTAAAAACCAACCATCTCCAAGCGCGTATCCCCCGCTTGCCTTCCATCCCACTCAATATGCCAGCAGCCATCAACTAGAGCGCGCATGGGTATGGCGTCTAGTACAAAGAAGTGAAAAACGGAGCTTACAGATCCGAAGGCGTTGGAGAGGAGTAGACCACTGTATAGAATAGCAGATCGGAAAGCCAATTCCTAATTGAACTTAGTCTGGAAAACATGGGAGTAATAGGCTACCCACCTTCTTCGTATACCAGCTGGAAAGTACGAACATGGCTATCGGCAGTGTTAGCACGTTCTAACTTAGATACAAGAAGTGACAGACCCCCCGGATAGAACGCAGCCTATAAGATGGTCATAGGATGGGTGAAATGGCAACCGATGGAACTTACCTCTGGAATGCCTAGCATTAATCGGCAGGCTAGAAGACCATGGAAGTTCTGAGTCACCTACAGATCAAGAGGTCAAGAAGTATACAAATGGAAGAAATGAGTTGTTACGCCAGTCAGAGCACTGATGAGGCCCCAGCAGGCGATGCAGGAGCCAATAAAGATGGATGGACGACGGATGTAGCTCAGGATCTCATAGGAAAGTTAGAGTGAGCGTTTACTGTCGTTGCAGAGTAGTTACCATGTTTGAAGGAATCTGGGCGGTGCAGTATGTGGCGTACAAGCTGGAGAGAATGATGGAATATTGTAAATCTGTTGGACGTGAGAATGGAGGTCGGGTTGACGAGGAACACCCACCTGTGAGCCCAAGGTCTTGCTCGAGGCCTTTCAGTCGAGCGGTTGTAACGGCATTTCGCTGGACAAAGCGTCATTATTTTATGCTCGACTTGTATTAAGGGAGAGAACGAACATCAATGTAATTCATGACAAAAATGACGAAGACCGTCGGGAGCAGACGCATATCCAACTTGCGAACTAGCCTTCGCTCAATGAGCTGAGCATTTTCGACGACATGGTCAAGCGTTGGCGGAGGGGTCTCGACGACGACGATTTCTGCCTTTTCGTTGACAGACATGTCTGGGGAAGCGGAGAGCCGTTGAGAGGCTCAAGTCACCTTTATATACTCACTTGAAGAACTCGTGATGATATCGGGAGAAGATGTGAAGATTACAGCATTAATAGAACATTGAGTGATAAACTTGGAAGGTTAAAAGAGATCGGATCCCACACGACTTCGAGATGTCATGACGGCAAGGATGGGTTGGATAGCACGTTCGCGTCGGAGTCTTCATTCCTTGTAAAAATAGAGCTCGGGGAATTATGCCAAGGTGCAGCATACGATAGAGCATGCTACAAGGCAGATTGGCCATGAACATCGAACGTTGACGCGTACTTGCATGACGGGAAGAACCAAAGAGTGGCCTGCCTAGCTATCACACCGGGCCGATGTGCCGAAGCCTCTGATGGCTATCTTTGGCGTACTGTAAATTGGCGTAACGCATTGGTAACGCACTGGCTACTGCTCCTTCAAACAACGAAGAAGGAATGAGGATACTCTACAACGCATTCATCAGGACTGGCTCTTATCGATGTCCCAATCATCGCGAATCAATGGAAGAAGGACGCGTTGACAGGTCTTCTTTAGTCGTCACTTCGATGCCAGTGCTTTTTTCAAGTTGACCTCGACGACCACCAGTCATGGGTCAAGCTCAACCAAGCAGCGTGGAGGGCTCTACCCAGATTGTTCCGGACGATCCTTGCGTGGATAACTTGGTCTCCGACCTCCACTCTCTTGGGCTCTCCCCGATTTCCGCCAATGATATCCCCAAAGCCGCCACAGAGGACAAGAAATACCCCAAATCCCCTCGTTCCGGTGTTTTTCCCGGTGATCTCTCCGATGGTGAAAACTTCAAGGTCTACATGCGCACCGCCCGAGTGTCCCTCTACATGCTCGTTGTACCCACGACGTGCCCCGAGCCTTCGGCAGACGGGGGGGACGCATTCAACCTTTCACTGGAGGCTCTAGGCTACCTGACGGATCACGTTGACGTCCTGCCGCCCAGCTCTCCTGTGTGGACAGATCCTCTCATGGAACATATCGTAAACAGGATGATGGCGTTCATTGGGTTCTACGTCTACGAGATCGTGGCGAAGGACCGTACCACAGAGTTCCAAGCTGCTGCAGGGCACAACTTCCACGCCCTTGTAATAAAGGTCCTCAACATGATGTCACAAAGACATCCTCTCATGAAAGAAGATCTAAAGTCTACCGCTAATCCGCAGCGACTGAAGCTTCGAAACTTCATCGCCGACATGATACCAGAGCTGCTCGTGACATACCAGGCAATAGAGCCTTCCGAACACAAAAACTTTGTCGTCATGGCCTTTTACTACATCAAGACCCTCCAATTTCTGTCTACCCCCCGTGCCTGTCTCGATAGGCTAAACGCCAACTTTTTCCGTCTCTTCGAACAGTCTCCCGTTAACAATGACGTCTTCGCATCCGCTTTCATCCTCGTCGCCAATTCCTACCGCGATACCATGCTCTCTCTCAACTCACGGGAGCTCGAAGCCACCAACCTCTCCATCGTGTTCGCGTACAACTTTCTGTCACCCTTCATCAAAAGAGATTCCTCCTGTATCGCCCTGCTCAAAGCCGGTTTTTCCAGAACGTCATGCGAGCTGTTCTCCGCCATCCTTGCGGCAATGCATCTCTATGCCGTCGATGGCGTGCCGGGGCCCAAACAGAAGGGCATCATTATCTCCAGCGGCGATGCACTCTGTGGCATCAGTAGTCGTCTCTCGGAACGCATGCATCTGGAAGGTCATGTTCGCGTGGAACTCTTTTACGAGTTCGATCACCCGTACCAGCTCCGGGAATTCGATAGAGCGCTTCGTTCCCTGCCCCAGGAAGCTGCTTTTGGGTCGACGTTTGCGGAGGATCAGCTTGAGTACATGACTATATATGTCAACTGTCTAAAGCCGTATTTGGCCTTTTATGACATTCTGGAGAAAGCGGCAAAGAGGTTTTTGGGTCAGCCTGAATGTGCTGGAGAATCGCCCGTGTGGAAATCCTTCGTTGCGGAGATTGATAGGTTGGAGAAGGACCGTATCGTCTTTGCGAAGGGTTACCGCGACATTTGTCAAGCCCCAAACGTGAGTGATTCCTGCTCGTCTGCGGTTCGAAACCTAATAACCGATTTTCCTCAGTGTCCAAACGGCGATGACTCGAAAACGACGCTCTCGCTCTCCCGCTGTTCAGGATGTCAGCTCATCCATTACTGCTCGACGTCCTGCCAACAACATCACTGGCAAAACGGACACAAGAGACATTGTGCACAGTTCAAGAAAGAGCGATCCAGTAAGTTTTCACCTTCTCGCAGCATAACTTGTACTAACGACTTGACTAGAAACTGGCCGCCTCACAGGTCTCCCATCGCGACGCGACATGTACTTCATGAACGCCGTAGCATGCATGACGCTGGTGCGCCATGCACCTTTCGCCCGCGACGCCGTACCGGCGGGCTTTGTCCGGCACATGGATTTCACCCAGTCGCCACCTGTGTTGACGCTTAAGAGTCTTTACGATCCCATCTATAACGAGAGCACGCGGATAGTCATTGGGCAAGACGAGTTTATGGAGAGAACAGCGCGGAGCAAGACTCTGTCCTTCATGAGAATGACACGGGACGTGGGAGTAGTGTATGACAGGAAATTCCCTCCTGGGGACTCGTTCAGCGAGGTGGTGCTGACGTTTTTGGAGTGGACTGTGGCACCGGATGGGCAGCTTTTGCGTAGGCCGTTGAATTTGGATAGGTTTGATCCAGGGAAGACTATAGATATCGGGGAGTTATAACTCTGTCGTACTTACTCGAATGTTGTAGTAGTGGAAACAAACCTCAGCGTTCGGCGAATTGAAAGAAACTGGACCTTGGGAGTCTTCGTAAATAGAAATCCACAAACGCCTCTTTCAGTGTTATTGCGAGCGCCAGCGAGCATCCATTGAGTTTGTGAGCCCAGCCGGTCTTGGTGACCAAACATGTACAAATTCACGTTGCGCAAGCTGGCCCACTTTTATCGTAAATGGCAAGCAGGCCCTTCATTTCTCCCTCGTTCTCCCTGGAAATTCGTACAGGCGAGTATTATGCGCATATCAATCAGACTGCAGCGTTTCAAGCGTGTTCGTAGATGGCTGACTCGTCCTGGAACTGTTGGACCTGCAAATTCGTTTCGTAACATTTGACCTCCGAAATCTTCGTATTGTGAATATTTAAATGATATCGCTAGCTTTGACTCTACGTAGAAGGAGGATGCGATGCTGGCGCTCGCACTGGTGGGCATCCCACAGTTCTATTTTTATCTCTTCGTCTTTGGCGCAGCGAATTTTGCCGCTATGCCGAGGGCCCCCTTCGGACCGGCAATCCACGTTGCTATCTTATCGGTATGTCTTCATCGCAGATCAACGCTGCTTGCTAACCTTAACCAGTAGATCATGTCTTCAGGTCTACCAAGGACTGTAGAGAACTCTCCTACACAGACACATCCCAACTCCTCCACTCCGAGCGACTCCTACATTGACAGCCTGGTCTCCGACCTCAACTCTCTTGGGCTCTCCCCCATTTCCGCCCGCGATCTTCCAAAATCTATCACCGATTACCGGAAATACCAGCTCTGTCCCCAAGAGCTAGATCCCGAATTGGACCCCAGTGCCATTTTGGACGCTTACCGGGATCTTATCCAATACCCTCTGAGCGACATCATCGCC
>QLPD01000871.1:0-12156 GCA_003314085.1 Hymenopellis raphanipes | reverse complement strand
CGATGGATGAAAATGGAGGTGGCGCTAGGTCACGAGGAAGGCGATTCGTGACAGTTTATCTGGGGAAGGTACAGTTGTTTCAGAGTCTGACTATGTCATTGTACCAATCCACAAGATAGCTCAACCCGGAACACTCGAATCGAACGTCTTTGGGTCGATGTTGGAACGGACTTTGTACGTGTATGGCGGGCATTTTTTATGCGTCTGGAGCGGCTTCATCGCTTGGATGCCACAGACACAGCTCATATCTGGCTTCTTCACTATCTGTTCCTTGATGATATCAATGTGGATTGTCGAGCTTTTATCAGAATGTGGAACCACCATCCAATCTCTGGTTTAGGAGGAGACCAAACACCTTCCGTCAGTATCTCTCAAATATTCAGACTTCAGCCTAACGCTTCACATAGGACTTGGAATTCATGGGCCGCTTAAAGCATGGAGAGTACACACAGGAGTATGAGAACGTTCATCCTGAGCTTCTCGATCGCTACTTCGGCGCTGACGTTGACTCTGACTCTTCCAATGATCATAGAGGCGCCGGATCTACGGGACCCGCAGACTACTTGGATGATATTGAACATTTAATCGCGGCGGATCAGGATGCCAACGTTCAAAATGCCCCAGTTACACCAGCAGCCAAGAATAGTCCGTTCTCGACAGCGGAAACAGAGCAGCTGTTCCTTGATATGATCGAGGATGACGAGTATCAGGAGGTGGTTCCTGAAGGCTTTGGACTTCTGGAGAATGAGTGGGATGAGGGAGGCTACCAGGCTTTGGAGGCTATAAAAATGCGTGGTGGTAAGCAGGTAAAGATTCCGCTACCTTTTGACGACTGGTGGCCACGGGCAGTCAAGTGGTCCAGATCGCTATCTACCATGCTTCGTGTAATCAATGACTTTGAAATGTAACGTGGAGTCTCTCCTATTCGTTATTCATTCTTGCGCTCATCTAATACGTCGTCTGCTGGTTCCTACCTTCATGTCGCCCGGCGCTTGTCTTGTCTCTACCGACGATGGACGCTGTACTTGCGAAGAGTACGACGAGTACAAGAAGACTGGGAAGTGTCGTTGCCAACACGTCAAGGAACTCCATGCTGTCGATGACGACGACGACGATGATGACGAGGTAGAAAGGGAGTTACCGGGTCAGTCTTCTGAGAAGAAAGGCAAGGGAAAGGAAGTCGACTATGAGCAGCTCCTTGCAAAGCACTCTAAGGGTACAAAGTCGCAGACATCGGTTTCAGCAGCGAAGGCGGAGGCTCTTCAAAACTTTCGCAAGGTATGTACTTCTACTCTAACCTCAGAGCCTTTCTCAGCACTATATAGTTGTCATCTAGCTCTAACAAGGCAGGCCACTCATCGTCCTCCTCCGGCTCTCGCAAGAACGACATCTCCTCTCCCATCCCTTCAAAAGAAGAGGTCAAGTTGGGCGCAGTATTCATTACCACTTGTGGTACTGTTGTAAGTGTATGTATTTTCGGCTATACTAGCTATCTGATGTGCTTGTATAGATGAGTCGAGGTGAATTAACCATTCGTGACCCGCGTAATATCAGTACAGTTGCGGAGGATCGCTTAGAGCGTTATGGACTTTGCGTTCAGAAAGTTGCTGTAAGGGAGAGTTGGTCTACAGGTACAGTCGACGATTGGCTACGGAAACTATTTCCCGAGCCTTTCACATACTTCGATCTTCGATATCCCGGCGATACGAAGAACTATCACTGGGTGATGATTGGTAAGGAGAACAAGAAGGTTAGCATTCTTCATGCACCGTGTGATGGGCAGAGCATCAAGAGGCATCGAGTCAGTAATGGACAAGGTCCTAGTCTGGCACGACTTGGACTTGGTGAGTACATGCCTTAGATTGTGTTCAGCGGCATCCTTAACAAGTCGTAGTCTCCAGACATCGCATTCCTTCGGCAGTGTACAAAGACTGGCCAGCTGCCATTGCTGCTCTAGAGGCTGGGGAGGAGGTTGCGGACAGCGAAGCAGAAGACAGCAGTGATACAGATGGCTCTGGTGAGACGAAGCAAACTGCAAAAGCTAGACGTCCCAAGTGTGTTATCTGACTTGCTCTTGTGTGCCAGTTAACAACGTACTTACAGGACACGCGCCCCTCCTGCTCGAAAGCGTCAACGTGAGCCATCTGAATCTGCAGGTTCCGATTCAGGCCGATCAGACAGAGTGTATGTATCATTCAAGTTGGCATGTCTGAAATACTAATACGCAATTTAGAACGCGTAGTTCGGCAGCTAAACAAAAGCAGCGCGAATTGTCGCCTCAGATCAGTGCTGAGGTAACTCCAAGACCGAAGCCAAAGAGAGTTAAGCCAGGTACGTGTGATTTTCAGTGGAACTTGCAGTTTTATACATGTTGGCCATTCTTGCTAGTGCGCGCTATCAATCTTATCTCCGACGACGACGAGGAAAAGACACCAAAGAGTCAACCAGTCGCAGGAAGTTCTAGGCTAACCAATAACCTGTTCACTTCTACCAAGAATGACGACGACGACGACGACTACCGGTCCTTCGGAGACGACAACAACGATGATGACAGTGTTCTGGTGTATGAGCCAGAATCCTCATTTAAGCCTCCTCCTGTTTCAGAGAACTTTTGGGGTTAGATTACATGCCACATGGACTTCCATTACTGTTACTCAATCTACAGACTTTTTCTCTCTATTGACTATGGGTATAAACAATTTGTATCTAGAGATACTACATAGATTTTACCTTCCTGAAATTTTCAGAGTGTTTGAGGAATGGGAACCCGCATAGAATATCCATTCACTGACTGACCATCGGCGGTACAAACGCCGATCATACCCGTGGTCGATGGCTGTGCTGCAAACTTCTCTGGTTACCACCACCATCACCCTTGCTGTCGCCGTGTTCATGGACGTAGATTCACCTCATCCAAGTGGCAGCGGTATGCCTGATAATGTCACTGCTGTTCAGCCAGCACCCCTTAGCGACCTGGTGCCATCCCTAGCTCCTGTTACACCTGTGCCAGCAGGCGTTATGTGGGCTCAGTGAGTACCAGTCTATTAGCGGAAGAACGTAGCTCAACGGCTCGTAGCTCTTTTCGGAATACACGAGTTGAGAGACTGTGGGAGAGGGCTACTGTTGATGGGTCAACAACGGTTGAACCCCTATGGAAAGACGACGACGGGGAGTCGATGGCATAAAGCACGTGTATGTATCCCACCATACTAGCTCTGATTCCTAGTTTGACGACTCCGACAGGTTACTGTGCTGCCTTTGCGACGTCCTCCTACTATAGCTCATACTTTACTGTCTCGTAACTTACTCTCTCATAACCTACTCTCTCGTAACCTACTCTCTCCTACTGTTATCGTACTCGCGTACTCTACTGCAAGGTTAAGTTATGTGTCTTTCCCTTTCTCGTTTGAACTCTCGTGGGTTGTCTCGTTTGTGCAAGGAGTAAGTATCTCGACGTCTGTAGCATGCTCTCTCGCGATCTCTGCTGTCTGATCTGTCTCGCGCTTCTTTCTCTCTTGCGGTTCTTTCTCTCTCTCGCGGTTCTTTCTCTCTCGCGGTTCTCTGTCTCTCGCGATTGTGATTGTGGTAACCTCCTCTCTCGCGCGTGGCCGATCATACTTGTCTCGCTGTCATGCAATCTCACCTTTCTCTCGCGACCTGTGCTCTGGATACGAAACACACCAAGAATCACACAAGATATGCCGTTACCACAGTTTTGCTCGGAATTGACATTTGTTATTCGGAAAACTAAAAAAGTGCATTTTGACCAGGATACAATACGATGTGCTGTATCAGATGAGAGTGTTCGACCGCCTCCTCCATGAGCTGGGCTCGGAAACCGGAAACCAAGACGCCATGGTGTCCGAGTTCGGATTGACACGACAGCTGAAGTTGCAGGATGAATTCATTGAAACCATAAAGCCTTATTTGATCTACTACGAAGTACTGGAGAAGGTATCGAAGAGGGTTTTGAATTCTGAAAGCAGTCGAGAGTCTGCAGTGTGGAAGTCATTCGCGGTGGAAATCGAGAGGTTGGAGATTGATCGGACTGCCTTTGACAAAGCATACCGGGAGAGTTGTCAGGCATCAGACGTAAGTAAGCTCCCATTCTTATGTGGCGACGCGCATTGTTCACTGACTACAAACATTGTTAGTGTCCCCACTCTTATACAAAGTCCCCTCTGCAGACCGCACTCCACCGATCGCCAACCACGCTTTCCAAAGACATCCCAAAACTAGGCCGTGCCAATTCTGAGAACCACTTCACCGTCTTTCGATGCTCAGGATGTCGCTTGGTGTACTACTGCTCCAAGTCATGTCAACAAAATGACTGGCAAGAACACAAGAGCATATGTGCAAGCGTCAAGTCGGATCGGCGCAGTAGGTTTCCGTCTCTTCATATTCACGCGCATATCACTCACCAGACGTGTCCAAGAATCCGGCGGTCTAACGAACGTCCTATCCCGACGCGATGTCACCTTCATGCACACCATCGCCTGCCTCACACTCAGGCGCCATCTGCCGCCCGACGGTCTTGTACAGGATATGGATTTCACAACCTCCCCACCCAGACTTTCTCTACAGAGCCTGGATAACCCCGTGTACGATGATGCAAAGATAGTCGTTGGTGACTACGAGATCCACGAAGACGTGATTAGGAACAGGGCACTGGATTATATGAGAAGCCTGGAAAAGGAAGTGGGGATCGTTTACAATCGACAGTTCCTACTACCTGAAGGTGCAGAGGCGGTGCTCACGTTCGTGAACTGGGAGATGCTGGATGGGGAGGGTCTAAGGTATAAGCGTAGAGTCTGATTAACACAATTGGACGTCGTCGCTGCTTGATCCTTGGGCCATTTAGAACTGTGGCGTAGCCTTTTGCCCAAGCAGGCGCCCCACTGTTCTTAAAGAAAAGCAGTCGATTCAGTCATCTTCAGGTCAGATAGGTACAGTACTTAAGTGATTATGGTCAACATATTAAGGACATTTCTTTGCACTGTCGAGGCGGTAATTATCACCGCCGCCCAACGGAGCATCGGACCGGTTGAGGGCGTCAAACCCTAACCCAAGAAGTCATTACCAAGTCATTACGCTCTCTGTTATGAACCAGCATCTCTTGCAGGACTGGACTGCCATTGTGCTCGAAAAAGGCAGCCTATATGCTGGAGACAGTGCACATACTGCTCTGCGCTGTGCTGTCCTAAACTGCCTCAAAACTTTCGGCAGGCGCGGTCAAACTCGCCTAGTTAATCCACTTATTGGGAACACTGGGCCAGAACCCCACTTTATACCCTCTGTCGCGCCACCTTTTGGAATGACCCGCTGGGTAGCCTAAACGCACCATAATTCAGTCTTCAAAGGGCCGTATAACTATTCGGACTCTGAGATTGTTCACGGTTTTGTGGGTACACACCAGCCGGCCATTTGGATGTGGAGTCGTTCCAGCCTAGAGCACCGAGCCGGACGGCAAGGTATTTTTGAAGAGCGTGGGACTGCAGAAACGGCCGACACGGAGTCCATGCTCTATCGGTGCTCCCAGTGAGTAAGTATTCGACTATTCTGCGCCCGACTTGTACTTGATAATAGGGTCAGGCATCTGCAGTTCACATTTACTGTAAAAACGGCGACGACATGGCTTCCGTATATTTTCATACAAGCCTCGCGACCTTTTGAACTCTTCCATTCCACTCCTACCTCCCCTCGGCTCAATGTCTCGTGCCCCGGTGGTGTCCGAGAAGCTGATATGTGGGTACAACTCAGAGATGCAAGACTGGCTGATCGTACTACTGGTCGTTGCGGCTTCTCTTCGACCACCTTGGGCTCGAACAGCGCGCAGACCACCGGGATCGAGAAGACGATTTCGGGTCAGAACTCAGCGCCAACGAGTATCCTTCTGACGACGCGGAGGAGCTTGTTGTGAATGCGCGAGTAGTGATTTCGTTCATCTTCATGGAGTAGGCACTCGTTAACCTGGATAACAAAGTTCCCCATGACATTTTGTTGGAAGACATCGAAAAGGGGACAATTCTCATGGCTTGTTCAAAGTCAAAGCATACGGGGAATTGCCCAAAAATGCATAAATCAATCAAACCGATACTTTTGGAGAAGACGACGATGAATGTACATTCGAGCTCGCTCTGCGTTCAAGTCCAAGGAGATCATGAATAGTTTGACAGGTAAAAGCGTCATCTTGCTTCTGCATAAGCTTTTTTGACGTCCATCAACTTTTCAAGATGATCAACGCTCCTTCTCTCCCCTGGGCTGTCTTTTAAGAGAGCCGACCATCTGAATCTTAGCTTCACCGTCGACCATGTCCTCAGCTGGTACTCAAGATTTGCCCCGTTACATCTCGAACCCCCTTAGTTCCAAATTTACTCTTCCCGACTCTGACATACGTGTTTGCGTCGCCTCCCTCACTCTTCCCGCGACAGGCCCTGAGCCTTCTGCGGACCCTTCCGACAGGCTCAACCTTGCATTCCATGGTTTCAAGGAGCTCACCCATCACCTACTTTCGCTCTCGCCCGCAGCCAATGCGTGGGCAGAGCCCTCCACTGTACAGGTAGCCGAACGCTTGATGGCTTTTGTCCTGTATTATGTCCGGGAGATCGTACTGTGCGGCAAGATCATTGACTTTCGCGATACCGCTGGGCACGAATTTCACTCTTATGCTATGCTGCTCATACAAGCGGTTCTCACCCGTTCTTTTAACGAAGGCTCGAAAGCGTACGTGGACAAGCTCAATACATTTCTGGCCGACGTTTTACCGGCCCTGCTGCTCACGTACGACGCAGTAGACACACCGTCGAGTCTCGTAACTGTTGCGAGCCATGTATCGTCATTATTCAACATGCTGAGCATTCTGGAGGAGAATCCGGCGTGGCGCGATACTCTCAATCGGAACTTTTTCGAAATATTGGAACAGAACCCGGCCATGAATGGCGTCCTAGTGTCAGCCTTCTTCGTCGCCACCAACGAGTTGCGTGAACAACTTACGCGCCGGCAGCACTCTCAGGCTGCAACCGTACAGGACCATCGCATCACGACCTCCTCCATATTCACCACGTACCGCTTCATCACTCCATTTCTCTATGATGACCGCAATGATGACCTGTATAACCGGTTTTTACAAGGCGGGCTCACTAGGACAACATGTGAGCTTTTCTCTGCAGTTGCGCGGGAAGCGCGCGACGTTGTTCTCGCCTTGCCAGCGGATACGCCTGACACAAGGATGGCATTCGGCTCGGGCATCTCGGCACTGGAAGTGCTCGGGCATTATATCAAAACGCGTCTGGGATACGAAGGGCGCATCCGGGTCGAGCTTTCTCTTCAATACGATGTTCTGTATCTCATGAGAGAGTTTGACCGTCTCCTTCATGCGCTGGGCTCGAAGAACGGAAACCATAATGCCATGATGTCGGAGTTTGGATCACAACTGAAGCTACAGGATGACTTCGTTCAAGTCGTGAAGCCTTATTTGGTGTACTACGACCTACTGGAGATGGCATCGAGGAGGCTGTTGAATTTTGAACGCACTCGAGAGTCCCCCGTGTGGAAGATGTTTGCTGCCGAGATCCAAAGATTGGAAAACGATCGGATTGCTTTCGACGAGGTATACCGGGAGAGCTGCCAAGCACAAGACGTACGTCCATCCTTGTGTAGCGATGTTTTCATACTCACTACGAGCATTTCTAGTGTCCCCACTCTTATACGAAGTCTCCTCTGCAGGCCGCACTCCACCGATCGCCGACCACGCTTTCCGAAGACTTGCAAAAACTAGCCCGCGCCAAGTCGAAGACCCACTTTACCGTCTTTCGGTGCTCCGGATGCCGCCTGGTATACTATTGCTCCCAGGCATGTCAACAAAACGACTGGAAAGAACACAAACGCGTATGTGCCAAAGTCAAAATGGATCGAAAAAGTACGTTACTCCTCACTCTGGTTCCTTTCCATCACTCAAGACACTCTAGAAACGGGCGGTCCAACGAACGTCCTGTCGCGACGCGATATGACATTCATGCACACCATCGCCTGCCTCACGCTCAGCCGTCACCCGCCGCCCGATGGTCTCGTGCAGGATATGGATTTCATTACGCTCCCACCCATGCTTACTCTACGGAGCGTTGACAACGTGAGGTACGACGATGCAAAGATAGTCGTCGGCGAGAAAGAGATCCACAAGGACGTGATTCGGAAGAGGGTGCTGAATTATATGAGAAGTCAGGGAGAGGAAGTGGGGATCGTTTACAGTCGACAATTCCTACCTGAAGATGCGGAGGTGGTGCTTACGTTCGTGGACTGGGAGATGATAGATGAAAAAGGTATAAGGTATAAGCGTAGAGGTTGACTAGCACGATTTCAAGTCATCTTTTAGAACTGTGGCGCAATCATTGTACTTATTTCGCAGAAAAGTTATGGTTCAAAAAGGATTTGAGCAGTTTAGGCTATTCGACGAATACTTGTACAAGAAGTGAACTAGATCGACCATAGAAACTACGCCGATCATTCCAAGGGGTACAATTAGTGGCCCTGTACAATACTTATCTTGCTCTTCCATATGCTCCTCATCACGCTCTGACCAAGTCGATAGATTTTTTAAAAGTCACGTTGCAACCGATGTAATGTGAATCAATGCAGGAAGCGCTCATTTTGACGTCTCGGGACGTAGGTTCTCTTTTTTTGACAGACGACCATCTTACTTACCTTCACCATCGACCATGTCCTCAGCTGGGCAACCTCAAGATTTGGCCCGTCACATCTACAATGCCCTTATGTCTGAATACCCTCTCAATGACTCGGCTGTCCGCCCTCTCGTCGCCGCTGTCAAGGCTCTTCCCCCGACGCGTCCTAAGCCGGCCGTGGGCGCTAGCGACAACTTCAATCTCTCATTCCACGCGTTCAAGCTACTCACCCAGCACCTGTGCTCGCTTTCGCCCACGGCCAAGGCGTGGACAGAGCCCCTCGTGGTACAGATCATCGAAAGCTTGATGGCGTTTGTCCTCTATTACGTCCGGGAGATTGTGCTGTGCGGCAAAATCATCGACTTTCGCGATATCGCTGGGCACGACTTTCACTATGTCGTTATACACGTCGTGCAAGCATTGACTTCACATCCCTTTCACGATGAAGGTCACCCAAATTCGAAAGCGTACGGGCGCGCGCTCAAGATATTTCTGGCTGACATTGTACCGGCCCTGCTCCTGACGTACGATGCACTGGACATTCCCTCAAGTATCGTAACTGAGAGGCAGATATCGCTATTCTTCGCAGTCATACAACGTCTACACGCGCCAGATGATGATCCGGCGTGGCGCGATCCTCTCTATCGGAACTTTTCCCAAATATTGGACCAGAACCCGGTCATGAACGACGTCCTCGCGTCGACGTTTCTTATCGCCGCCAACGGGTTCCGTGTAGATCTTACGCGCCAGCAAGACTCCCAGGCTGTAACCGCACAGGGCTTTCGCGACACGTTCCTCTCCGTATACTTCGCGTACTACTTCATCACTCATTTTATCGCCAAGCATGAGCACCTGCATTACCGGCTTTTACAAAGTGGGCTCACTAGGACAACATGTGAGCTCTTCTCTGCCGTTGCGCGGAAAGCGCGCGACGCTGCTCTCGCCCTGGCGGATACACAAGACAAGGAGATGGCGTTGAGCGCGGGCGGGTCGACGCTGGAAGTGCTTGGGATGCACATCATGCTGGAACTCGAAGGGCGCGTCTGTGTTGAGCTTGCCCTTCAATTCGATGTTCTGTATCAGATGAGAGAGTTCGACCGCCTCCTACATGAGCTAGGCTCGGAAATCGGAAACCACGATGCTCTGGCGTCGGAGTTTGGATCGCAGCAGAAGCTCCAGGATGAATTCATTCAATTTGTGAAGCCTTACTTGGTGTACTATGACCTACTGGAGCGGATATCGAGGAGGCTTTTGAATTCTGAATGCACTCGAGAGTCTCCTGTGTGGAAGTCGTTCACGGCGGAGATCGAAAGCTTGGAAGACAATCGGACTGCTTTTGACAAGGTATACCAGGAAAGTTGTCAAGCACCCAAAGTAAGTGCATCTTTCAACGGTGATTATATAGGTTCTCATTACTCGCTCTTCTAGTGTCCCCACTCGTATACAGTATCCCCCTTGCAGACCGCACTCCACCGATCTCCAACCAGGCTTTCCGAAGACTTCGACAAACTAGCCCGTGCTAAATCTGAGAACCACTTTACAGTCTTTCGATGCGCAGGGTGTCGGTTAGTATATTACTGCTCCAAGTCATGTCAGCAAAGCGACTGGCAAGAACACAAGAGCGTATGTGCACGCATCAAGTTACATCGTAGCAGTAGGTTCCCGTCTCTTCGTATTCCCGCGCATATCACTTACCAGAGGGACCCAAGATACCGGCGGTGTAACAGACGTCCCATCACGACGCGAAATTACCTTCATACACACCATCTCCTGCCTCACACTCAGCCGTCACCCACCGCGCGACGGTCTCGTACGGGATATGGATTTCACAACTTCCTCCTCGCCCACGCTTAGTCTACAGAGCCTGAATAATCCTGTGTACAACGATGCAAAGATTGTCGTTGGCGACGAAGAGATACACAACGACGTGATTCGGAAAAGGGTGCTACAGTATATGAGAAGCTTGAAACAGGACGTGGGGATCGTTTACAACCGCCAGTTCCTTGCTGAAAAAGGTGCGGAAGCGGTGCTTACGTTTGTGGACTGGGAGATGCTCGATGGGGAAGGTCTAAAGTATAAGCGTAGAGGTTGACTAGTAGGACAACTTAAGAAGTCGTTGCTTGATCCATAGGCCATTTAGAACTGTGGCGCAATCAATTCTGTTCATTTCTCAGAAAAGTCATGGTTCAAAAACCGGGTTCGAGTTGCGTTCGAGCAATTCAGGCTCTTCAATGAATACTTGTCATACTTACAAGAAATGAACGAGATCGACTATAGAAAGTACACCGATCATTCCAACGCGTACGGTGGGCCGGGTTAGTGGCCCTGTCACGGACTCTTAACAACAACTTAACAATATCTTGCTCTTCCATAAGCTCCTCATTATTCTCTGAGATTTTTCGAAGTCATTTTGCGGCCGATGCGATGCGAATCAATGCAGGAAGCGCTCATTGTGACGTCTTGGAGCGTAGGCTCTCATTTTTTACAGACAACTATCTTACTTAGCTTCACCATCGACCATGTCCTCAGCTGGGCAACCTCAAGACTTGGCCCGTCACAACGCCAATTTCCCTCTTGACGACTCTGTCGTCCGCCTTCTTGTGGCCGCTCTCACCCTTCCCGCCACATGTCCCGAACCTTCCGCGCACGTTGACGACGAGTTTAATGTCGCATTCCGCGCGCTCTTGCTGCTAGCCAAGCACCTGTGCTCGCTGTCGCCCTCGGCCAACGCGTGGACAGAGGCCCTAATGGAGCAGCTCGTGGAAAGCTTGATCGCTTTTATTCTTTACTACGTCCGCGAGATCGTGCTATGCGGGAAGATTGTGGACTTTCGCGATACTGCGGGGCATGACTTTCACAATGTCGTTTTACAGGTCCATGGAGCGTTGATTAAGCACCCGTTTGTCCGGACAGGCCACCCAAAGTCTAAAGTGTACGACGTCAAGCTACAGATATTTCTGGCTGACATTATACCGGCACTACTCTTGACGCACGATGCAGTCGACAGTGCCAGAACTGCCAGCCCGGTATCGCTATTATTCGTACTCATGAGATGTCTGGGTAGTCAGGCGTTGAGCGATCGTCTCCATCACAACTTTTTCCAAATCTTGGACCGGAATCCGGCCATGACCGACGCCCTCGCGTCGGCGTTCCTCATCGCCATCAACGAGTTTCGTGTAGGACTTACGAGCAGGCCACACTCCCAGGCCGTGACAGCACAGGACCATAGCAGCACCTCCCTCTCCATATGCCGCTTCATCCCTCCATTTTTCCGGTATCATGACCTATATGATCGGCTTTTACAAGGTGGCTACACTAGGACGACGTGTGAGCTCTTTTCTGCAGTTCTGCAGGAAGTGCGCGCCGTTATTCTCGCCGTGCCGGATACAAACAAAGCGATGGTGCTGAGCTTGGGTGGGAGAACACGCGAACAGCTTGGGCAGCACATCATCACGCGTCTGAAATCTGAAGGCCGCGC
>QLPD01000870.1:0-18519 GCA_003314085.1 Hymenopellis raphanipes | reverse complement strand
GCTGTCTGCGTCTCTCCTTCCCCGGAATCTTCCTCAGGTGGCGTACCCTCCCTTGGGTCGCTCTCGGTATCATCTACGTCTGCTGGCGCGTTTCGGTCTGCCGTTGCTGATTGTCAGCTATGGTGGCGTTGGGCAGTATTCTTTCATACCTTCGTCTTCGCCCGCCAAATCCTCTTTTCTTTCATCATTCTCCTCCCCAGGCTTGCTGGGTTCCTTCTCTTCTGCTAGTACTTCTGTTCTGCTCGTCAGCACTGTTTTGAACACCTTCTTATAACGCGTACCCTCTAGGAAAGCCTCAACTTCTTCTTTGTCGGCGCTCTTCGGTATCTTGAGCTTGCCCTGGATGATGCCCAAGTTCTTGTCAATGGACTGAGCGATCTTGTCCTTCTTCCTCTCGCTGATCGTCTTGACGCGGGGCATAGTACTCTCGGGGGCTGGGGTGCTACCACCTGTGGCGGACACAGAGTTCGCCCTGCTGCTCCTCGTGTTGGGCCGTTCTGGGTCGGCAGTCTGGGCGACCGTCGACGTTGGGGACGATTTTTTGTTGCCAGCTTTCTTGGTCGACATAATTGTCGGTGGATATGATGGTCAAGAAGATAGGCGCGTATGAAAGGCTATTGCCTCCGACTGATCTGATCAAAGTTTGGCCGATACCGTGATTTACGGTCCGGCGAGCCGTTTTTCTGCTTCCTCTCACCGTCGCTTCTCTAGCAACATTTTGCTGTGCTCTGGTTCCTCCCATCACTCAGCATTACACCTCTAAATTCTTGTATTGTCTTCTCCAATTTTACTTTACTCTGCATATTCTACCTCTTCTGCTGACACTTTTCCATCGGGTGGTCCATAGCGAAGCAACATTTGCATAAAACTGGGAGAAACGCGTCGTCAAGGTCACCCCACCCATGCGGCACCCTGAAGCCTTCGTCATTGAGGATGTTTATCATCGCTTGAGTCGCGTCTATGTCCGTCGTCGTGGGGGGGATATGGATTATGAAGGTGTGCGACGCGTCCGGGTTCTCTGCTGTCGGCCCCGTATAGTATGCTATGCTTCGACGTTGAGCGACCCGCATATGTGCGCCATGATCTGGTCTGTCGTAGCCTCGTCTGGATACAGATCCCTGTGCTTATCAACAAATTCACGCAGTCTCTCCGACTGGCTTATGCTGTCCACGGCTCTTTCGTAAATGTACTCGCATGATTCGTCACTGTCATCCAGCGACAGGCCCATGACTACCGCCACAATAGGTCTTGCTCCGTTGTTTGCGTCATGGAATGCTAGTCTCCAAGGAAAGTGGGGATTCGGGGGGATGATATCGACGCGAACAAGCGCTGCCCTCGCAACACTTCCTAGGCCGTGTATTGCTATTCGGCGTACCGGGAAGTTCCAATTCGCGTTCCGTTTGTCACTTTGGGCGAGTGGCACAAAGGAAATGGTGTCGTTGGGGTGGAGTATGGCGATAACCTCCCGCACTACCTCGTCGTATAGGTGTTGTTCAGTGGGTTGGGGATTTACGTCTCCCATTGCATACGCTAATATTGGTGGTTTGGCGTCTGGGTGCAACATAGCCTCCTTTTGAAAGGAAGCCACGTTCATGAGGTGCGCCGCGGGCGGGAGGAGGCGCTGTCGTGATGGCTGGTGCATTATATGGTGATGATTTCCAGTGGTTTGCGCGCTAGGTTGGTTTCGTCGCGCGTTGTGGTTGGGTGTAAATCCTTTCGGTGGTATTAAATGTTATGTGTTCATCGGGCCGTTCCCCGGTGGCAACGCTACGCGTCCGCGTTATTCTGCCTGTCTGTTGCTCTCTGGACGTGTTCATCCGTTCAATTGCTGCCATTCTGCGGCCTTGGTTTACGTCGGGCTGGTATGGCTCCTACGTTGTTCATGGGGGGGCAGCACGGTGGCTCATTCAACCCTTGCCTTTGTTCTAAGGTGGCTCACATGGTGGTATGAGTTCAAGGGGCCCCCTTTTACTACTATTCTCATCTAAGCCTACTTGAATATTCTTTGAAATCTTCTAAAACTTTTCTAGCGTAATACTTTTATCTTTTCTACTATTTTTCTGACCTATATTTTTATTGAAACTTCTTAATAATTTCTTATACTTACTTAACTTAAATTATTCCTAATTTCACATTCGGAGTTTTTACACTTATATCTAATACTAATTCTACTATCTTTTTCACTCAATTTTGCCTAAAAATGTTTAAAACATATTTAAGAAGTTTTTAACTTAAAAAACTAGTTAAAAATGAAAAGGTTTTTTAACTACATTTCTCGCTGACAAATCTGAGCCCTGCATGCAGTGTACCGACATTCTCAAACCTCATCAAAAGACTGGCTGTGGCTATAAAAGCCCCCCTCTGTTGGATCAAGTTGTTCTTGCTCGGCTCGGCCTTATGCTGCAGCTTCTTCATCTCTTTAAATGTGCCGGACTAAGGGGATGGATTGAGCAGTCATTGGAGATCACAGAGAAGTATTCATTGAAAGGGCCCGCGCTGGCTCACAATCTTCATAAATAGTCGGCCGCATTCTGCAAAGATAAAAAAAAGCTTCCACTATCAAATTGGGGTACTCACAATGCTTCCATACTCAACCACGATGAAGATTTGGCCAACGACATCCATCTGCATCTGCAATCGTTCGGGAAGTGGGTTTCGGCAGACGATATTGTCCATTACGTCGCTGGTCCACTCTTTCAAGTGCATCTACGCGTGAAGAAAATAATATCGAGAGCAACGGCCCAGAGGTGAATGGCTCTGATGTCCTATCAGTGGCAGGAGGAGAAACGGGAGCAGTATTCTGACAGGCACGAACAAGAGAATGTGCGCGCTTATCGCCAAAATGTTTTTGTTCCGACATGGCAGAGATTTGAACTCTGTGGACATTATTGGGATAGAAAGGATCTGGATGGAAAACCTTTAGATGCTGCTGCCATCGAGCATGATGCGAAAGAACGTGCGGAAAAGTATGGTGATGGCCGCGTTGTCGTGATTTGGCCACACGATGAATCCACCTTCTATGCACATGACCGGTGCAAACTCGGCTGGAGACATAACGGTGCAAAAGCAGAGATTAATCCAAAGGGAGAGGGCACAAGTGAGATGGTTGGAGACTTTGTCTCGCCAGATTATGGATGGCTTCGGTCAAAAGAGGCACGCGATGATGGGTAAGCACAATCTCTGATCATCCAAGTCTAGACTCTGCATCTGACACCACAATGATCAGCACGTTTGAAGATGCACGAGTCCTTCATCGAGCAGGCAAAAACTGTGATGGATATCAAACTGTTGAGCACATCATTGCTCAGGCCACCTGGGCCATGGATATTCTCGATCGCGACTATCCTGATGAGCGCCATGTCTTCGCATATGACAATGCCACAATCCATTCTGCACGAGCACCAGATGCCCTTAGTGCCATGAAGATGACTGCTGGACCTTCCCACAATTTCAACAAGATTAAGCGCAGCCAGACAACAAAGCAGTATCATATGCGGGACGCGACTTTTCAGAATGGGACTAAACAGAATCTTTACAACGCAGATGGCAGCTTCAAGGGGATGATCCAGCTCATCTCCGAGCGATGCACTCATGGACATGCACTCCCTGACCCAAAATTACTTTCTCTTGAGTGCACCATCACAACTACGGATGAGAACGGCAAGCAGCACAAGCAATCATTCACATGTCGCAACAATTCTATCACAACCTGCTGTCAGCGCAAAGTCATGTACTCAGAACCTGATTTCAAGGCACAGAAGTCTTGGCTGGAGGAGCACTGTCAGCCGCGCGGATACTTCATCATTCTCTTCCCAAAATACTATAGTGTTTCAACCGTAACTTCACAGTCTTTTACCGTGACGCTAGACCCTTAAAAGGATATAGCTTCGTAACCAGGCACACCAGTGGGAATTGCCTTATTTGGATCCCCCGCCGCTAGGCGAGGTGTAAATTTCTATTTTAAGCGATCTGTGCCTGAAAAAATTGACTGTGACCCAATATGCACTATGTATAGCTTCGCTTTGCGAGGCCTCATAACCCAATATGGGAATTACAGCGTCTTCGGAAATCCTTGACACTGCGTCATTTTCGATCGCCCTTGAAATTAAAATAAATAAATCACCCAAAATGGAAATCCCAACCAGACGTTGTCGTCTACGACCTACTGGTGGTTGTCCCGACACCCCAAGAGGTTCTCAGAGCATCTGTACGCCCTTGTTAAATGGGAACATGCAGCCTTATGCAGTGGGTACCCTGTAGTGGGCATACACCGAGTGAACCCTAGCTTGTCATTGCAACCACACCTTCAGCAACCCCCGTCGAGGCGGCAACCCTCTCAGCCACAACTAGCACTTTCACAAGACATTTTCTTCATTATCCGGGACCATTTAGCTACATGAATGCCTCAAAACGACTAAGAGAAGTCTCTTGACCGTTTCGGGAATTATTTTTTGACGGGATCAAAAAAATGACGCAGTGTCAAGGATTTCCGAAGACGCTGTAATAGTCGAAACGCTACAGTACCACTCAGAGCTGAACTGCATCGAGCAGTGCTGGGGATACTCTAAACGTGTCTATCGCATGTTTCCTCGATCCTCAAGAGAAGATATTCTTCATCAAAACATCATCAAGGCATTGAATTCCGTACCATTACAATCAATCAGAAGATTTGATTGCTCTAGTCTTTTTAACACCTTACTGATGCTTTTCTATCAGATTTGTGACGTGTTCCTCACGCTTTGTAGACGCTTACTTGAAGAAACTCAGCACAGCTGAAGCAGCCTGGACGAACAAGAAGTTCCGCGGACACCGAACCCTTCCTCTCCATTATACCAAGGATATGCCTAAATTGCCTAACTACAGTAATTTACCTACTTCTAGCACTACATAAAGACAGAATATTATCCTATTAAGCTATTCTACATGCTTCCACTCACTCTGGAACTATGCGCCACACTTGAGAAGTATTCCGCCAAAATTTCGTGCCATGACCACCATGGATGTCACACTCACATGATGTCGTCAATTGTGGATGCGGCCTATCTTAAGTACTATCTGGATGACTGATGAGATACTTTCTATATCACTTCAATACTAATACTGTAGTGTTTCAACTATAGGTTCGCGACCTGTGATGTGATATGTCGTGAACCTACTGTACTATTACGACCGTTAGTTCACGTCACACATCACAAGGCCCCCTTATCTCTTAATCGGACACCGGAAAACGCCTCCGATCACTTATCGAGTATGGGAAGGTCAGAAAAAATAAATATTTGTGAACTAACGGTCGTAATAGTACAGTACAGTGAACAGCTTCGTATCCAGGCACAAACGAGGGAACTACTCGATTTGGACTGAAAATTTCTGCTTTTGGAAGGGTGTGCCTGGCCCAGAGGCACCGTGACGCGATATGCGATATATATAGGGTCGCTTCACGACCTGCCGTGACCTGATATGCGAATATACAGTCGAAACACTACAGTATCTAACTCGCATTTCATCTCTCCTATCAATAGTTGAAGAGTATTATTGATTTTAGTAGTAGCAAAATAACAGTACAGCTCTATGGACAACTTCATTACTTCATCCAACCCATACCATTAAAGTTACGAAAGTTTTGTCAATGATCAAGTGGCTGTGTGATTACTAATCCGGCATGGCTATGGGCCCCCCCATTGCAGGTCCAAGTGAGTAGTCGCGAGTCTGGCTGACAGACCGGACATACAGTACTGAGTAACCGTTGGCACCCGCATCAAAGGATAAGCCAAGTTAAGGTTGCAGGTAGGAGCGGGACACCCGCGCTACGCACTAAAGACTAGTTATTGGTATATTTGACAAAAGAATGTAAAGTATAGAGCACTACAGTAACTCCAAACATGATAAATAGAGGTATAGGAATACCGGGAAGCGCAACGTTCATCGGCCTACAGCTACCGATCACGCGTAGTGCAGCCAGTCGTCAAAGTTGGTATACGGAATCGTCTCGCCAGTGTTGGTCCACGCGTTGATGGGGTCCCAGTAATACGTGATAACATCATCGGCGGAGCTTCGAGTGCGGTTCAATCAATCCTAGTAGGAGACACGGCGGGGGGAAGGGCTTACCTAGGCCAGTTCGTGGAACCGATAGCCGAGAGCGTGCCGTAGAAAAAGTCGATGTAGTTCTGCTGCGTAATGGGGCATCCGCCTTCTTGCCAGGCGCAGTCGCCGACGATGGACGCGTAGATCTAGAAGCGGTCATAAGAGGAGGAAGGAAGGAGGGGAAGTACGCACATCGTAATTGAGGTGAGGCGCGTCGGCCTTGGAGACGGCGGAGTTCTGGCATTGTGCCAAGGTCAACAAGTTTGACTGCCATCGCGTCAGTAATCGATCCCACGAAGTCGTTGTAAGGACGGGAACTCACATGAGCACAGGTCGCACCGGCCACGCAGGACGCGACGGACCACAAGTCCGTCGAGGTCCCGTTCAGCGTGGTCAGGCAGTGGGACTCCTACATTCCAGCCGACGTTAAGCACCCGCGGACATTCGAGATGAGAGATCACTCACGAGGCTATAACACGCTAGGCTGTAATAAAAGGCATCGCTCTGCCCGACCCACTTTTCCGCCTGGACACAAGACTGCGCGTCGATCTGGTCGCGACTCGCGACGACGGCGGCGCCGAAGACGGCGGTGGCGCTGGCGAGGAGTACGCTGAGAGTGGCGGCTTTGAACATCATCGTGAGGATTAACGAAAGGATGGAAGAGATTGAGAAACCCGGAAGATTAAGGAATAAAAAGAGCCTGAGACCTGGGGAAGGATAAGTATGTCCAGCGAATTCATGTCTCTTTTATACTCGCTGTTACACGGAAACGGACCCGAGGCAGGATCTGCGTGTGACCTGTCCCTGTCGATTTGCCGGTTGCGAGCCTTGCGAGGCAAGTCTATCAATAGGAAGCAAGTATGGTCAACACATGCTATGGAGGCCCTGCATATGACTTTTCCGAGAATTGAACACAAGTCTCTGGACAACAAATTCACGCAACACGACGGTGCCGCGTGGTGTACAACAGTTGGGATGAGACTTTGAGTTCCTTTGAATTGATGGCCTGGGTTACTCCCTGACGATGGACGAAAGAACGTGCTCATGGTAGCCCTGTAACAGAATCTAAATTTATACCATACTTACTTACGAAAGCTTACGAATCGAAAAGGCCAAGGCACACCGACCGGCAGTCTTAATATAGCGGGGGATTGGCGCGGTTGTTCTTCCGACGCGTGCTCTGTTTCTTACGCCAAATGCTGAGTTTCACTTCAATTCGGCTCTTCGCCTGAACGCGTAACCTCCATTACTATCCCAAAAAACTGCAAAAAACAACAGACTTCGAAAACATAGACTAACTGCAAACCCACTGGCACCATACCATCTCAACCCTCCACCGTAAAATCAACACAACTCTCATACGTCTGATCATTGCTATACGCATACCAATACCACTGGATAGCGCACGCCCCCACCTCATTGCACTGGTCTCCCAGATCCGCCGGGATCGTTACGCTGAACGAGGCTACCCATCATCAGTACCATACCCTGAATCACCACTTCAAGAAAACGAGCTTACTTTCGTTCGCAGGCCACTGCGCCGGCCCCAGCGATTCATTAGCGTACATGTCCCACGTGAGCAGGCGCGCAAGGGGGACTTGAGCGGCGAGGTCCACGACGGACATGTTCTGCAAGACGGCCCCGTCATTTCATGGTAAGCATGAAGAAACTTGGCAACGTACAGCATACCCCGTATGATGCGCCTCAATGTCGACCTTGAACGGTACGACTTGGCCGACAGCGTATGCACGCGTATTCGCGATGTTGTCTTCCAGCTACACGTTACATAATAAGGACGCGTTCAAATGGGAGAAGAGGGAAGGAATGGCATACCTGGTATCCTCTACAAAAATACAAATGACACTCCACCGCATCATACGTGCCACTGTCAATCTTCTTCACGGCGTTCTCAATCTGCGCGATGTTAATTAATTAGTGGCGCCACAGCCTAGTGACATACGGGTCCATATATATCTGCCCGGGCGAAGAGTGAGACACCACCTAGATAGATCAGAGAGAAGGAACTAACCAGACTTCAACACAGTATACACACCCGTCCCGCACGCAGCCTCGTTCGCCGGCCCCACCTAGGGTTCACCGTTCACAGTCAGCAAAGTACTCGGAAGAAAGAAGCGCCACATACGACTCTCGGCTTCGGACTCGTAACCACACCATGCGCCATTGCATATCCCGCACCCAGAGCAATTGATAACAGAGCGAAGATGAACATGGTCTTTCTCCTGAGAGGGATACTACACTTCGTCTTCTCTTATACTAGCCTCGACGGTCCGCGGTCCGCGAGTGGGCTAGATGTCGGACAATTCTCGCAGTGGTTATTTTGAGCATAGAGGAAGTGGCGGGGCCGAAAGGTATTGACATAGTTCCCAGGACTCCAAACCTCAACCGGAGAGACTCAGAAACGGAGCAGAACGTACTTTCGTTCACACGTCCCACGTGAGCAGGCGCGCGAGGGGGACTTGGGCTGCTAGGCGTCATTGAATAATGGTAAGCAGAAAAAGATGAAGAATACGTACAGCATACCCCGTATGATGCGCTTCAATGTCGACCTTGAACGGCACGCGTTGTCTTCCAGCTAGAATATGCACTAGTAAGTAAATACGCGTTCAAATCACGGTAGGGGATGGAGTACCTGGTACCCTCTACAAAAAATACAAATGACACTTCACGTGCCACTGTCAATCTTCTTCTCAATCTGCGCGATGGTAATTAATCAGTCGCTCGAGGCGCCACACGGGTCCATATATATCTGCCAGCCGAAGAGTGAGACACCACCAAGAGAAGAAAGGAACTAACCAAACTTCAACACACCATACACACCCGTCCCCACCTCCCCTGTCATTCAGCACCGTAAAAGTACCCGGAAGAAGACGCGCTACGTGGCATCGGCTCCGTAACCACACCATGCGCGTATCCCAACAACACGAAAATGAACATGGTCTTTGAGCGAGTCCTGAGAACTTCGTCTTCGCGACGGTCTACGTCGGACAATTCTCGCAGTGGTTATTTTGAGCATGGCGGGGCCGAAAAGAATTGGCTGCTCCTAGGAGACCAACCCACGAGAGCACTGGGATTGTATTGCTGGAAGTTGGAAGGTAAGATCATGCCGTGGCTCTCGCTGCATGTTTCGTCGTACAGAAACGAAAAACCTAAATGAGTGCAAGGTAATAGGGAGAGTACATCCATAGCAGTGAGAAAGCAAACTAGCGACGTTCACTGAGGAATGACCTTGGCCTTCCGCGACGGTGTCACTGGACGCCGGTGTCCTTCTCAAAGGCACTCCTCTCCAAGGCAGCCGCCGTTTATTAACGGACGGCACATCGATGGTTCTGGGTACCCGGCCACTCATCATGGAAAGGCTGCCTCGACTCTGCAATCTCCTCTATCAGAGCATCATATTACCACCTTCGTAGTACACCATCTAAGCAGCAAGCGCCACAGCCTCAGGCATCAACTTCATCCTTTTCAATTTCCCACCACCATCCCTCTCCTCCAACTCATCCCCAGCACGCTTCTCCACCTTAGGTCCTACTAAACACAATCAGCTCAACCCACCTCCAAAAAGAAAATCCCCCATACGTACCTTTAGTTTTCACCGGCACTGGCCTAAAATACGGCTGCGCCAACCAACACGGCAACACCGGAAGCCCCGTCTCCCCATCAACCCTCACCACTCCCTCATACTCCTCCTTCGCCTTCAACATCCGCTCCTTCATCTCCAAACACACATCCACATACGCCTTCAACCCGCCCTTCCCCCAATCCCCGTCCTTCTCAATCTTAGCCTTCCCCAGCTTCTCCCGCAAATCCGTCTCACGCGTCAACCCCGGCCGCATAATCTTAAACAAATGCCCTTTAATCGCACTGAGCGGCGTATGCGTCTTGAGGGATTGACATATATCGAGATACTCGAGCGCGAGGTCAACATGGAAGAGGTGCTGGTCGACGAGCGGGGCATCGCTATCTGGTGATTGGAACAAGGCGGGATTGTAGAGTTGTCCCTCAGCGGACATGACACCGTCGCAGGCGGTCTCGGCGAGACAGCGCGCGATGTCGCTGGGGTAGAGGATGTTGCCGTTGGCGAATACGGGGACGGATACGGCGGCTTTGACGGCGCGGATCTGGGACCAGTCGGCGAGGCCAGAGTTTACGCCGCGTTGCTCGCGTATGCGGCCGTGGCAGGTGAGGATCTGGGCTCCTGCGCGCTCGAGCATCTTGGCGTACTCGACCGTCTTTTCTACGCTGGGAAATACGCGGAATTTGGCTGTGACGGGGACTTTGAGGTTGACGTGGAGGATGTTGACTATATTAACGTTTCTGGTCAATGGATGGAGCAGGAAGAGGGGAGGGATACGCACTGAGTTTGTAGATGAGATCCCAGTCATCTTGGAGGAATGCACCGTATTTGCCCTTTTTTGCGATATCTTGGGGACAGCCGAGGTTGATGTCGATGCCGTCGCAGTGGTCTTGTACGACGAGAGCCGACGCAAGGAGTTTTTCGGGGTCGTTGGCGCAGAACTGCACGAGCAGAGGCCGGTCCATGGTAGGGTTGCCTTCCTCGCCCGAGGCAATGTCAAAGTATTTCCTGCGATTGGCGAGGGCAGTATTATCTGCAAACATCTGCGCAAGAGATTAAAATATTGTGAAGAGAGTACGAGCAAACGAACCTTTGCATTGATCATGGGAGTGTATATCAGCTAGATACTCGGTCAGAGTTTGACGATAGACGTACGGTAAAAACTTACCTGGGCTCCATATCTCCTCGACAGCACCCGCCAAGCCTGCACTACGCTGTTTCATGAGATGCCTCTGAGTTGTGAAGAAACGTACCAGCTCGCTCTGATCCACCATGGGCGCCACAACATATTTCGGACTCTTTAATACGTCGCGGTAAAAGTCGTATCCAGTTGGCTTTACAGTCGTCATCTGAGGATGGAATAGAGCATTGACGGTCGCCCGGAGGGCAGTAAACAGCCGAATGGTGGTGGTGGTGGTCGAGTGCAAGGATTGCCGGCCCGGCACGTGACACACGCGTTTTGCCCGCTGTATGTCTGTGTTTGGGGGTGTCCACGCTCTCTTTTGATCCCCACACTGTCTGTCGGCCATGGAGTCTACTAAAGGCAAAGAAAGAGAACACGACGACGACGACGAAAACATGGATGGATATCCACCAGAGGTGCGCCCCTCATTTCAGTCATCGTCGGTCTGAGGTTTGACGGTGGAGGGGGAGCACAGATAGCGAGCTTGCTGACGACGCTGCGATCGCAGTTGACGACCCAAGCGACCGTCATATCGTCGCTGGCTACTCAACGGGATCTACTTGCTCATACCATCGAAGAGGAGAGAGCACGATGGGACGGCGAACGGGAAGGCTGGGAACGGAGCGCAGAAGCCCTCATTCGGAGACGGCCCACAAGTAGCAGCACCATTGACAAGGAAGAACTAGAACGAAGGAATGGCCTGTTAGAGGGAGAGGTACGAGGAAAGACTGCCAAGGTTGGTGGTTATCTGTTATCCCATATCATGCTCATATCTGTTGTAGTTGAACGACGCTCTGGCACGCCTCGCAGCGCTAGAGCACGAGCTCTCAGAGCTCAAACCCCTTCTTCTCCTCCCAACCACTCCCACACCCGCCCCGCAGACCTCGACATCCAAATACTACCCCTCCTACGTCGTCCCCACCCCCGAACGCCCGCGGACAGTCAACTACTACGACAGGCGCGCAACACCTGCCCCCGTATCCCCAAAACGCAAAATAGACGCATACAGCGCCGACGCGCGTATCGAACACATACTCCTCGCTGCCCGCCGCCTGGGCCGAGAACGAGTAGCCAACACTACCAGTAACGGAGGCAAGAAGAAGACAACACGCGCAAAGAATCAGACGACCTCATCCTCCACCCACTACCGCGAACCCAGACCATCCACCTCCCGCCAAGCTCCTTCCCCTCGTACCTCCCGCAAAACGCCTCTCGACAGACTAGTCAGCGCGGCAGCTGCCATGTCCCAAGACGAGATGAATCAAGCTCCAAAACGCAGACGTATATCCGGCAGCGGAGGAGGAGGAGGCAGTATGCTCGACGTTCTCGCCGCTGCTGCCGAGCGCAGAGAGCCCACCCCACGCGTTATCGCGCCGCCTACACCTTCATCGTCCCGTGTCATACGCACAGGAACTCCATCCACATCACGTTTCCTCCCGCCTCCAGCACCAGCACCGCCACAGCACGCTCACAGTCTCACAGCTGCACTAAACGTTGCCGCCGTCACCAATGTTGTGAAGCGAAGACGGAAGAGGGACAATCCCCCACCACCGAGAACGACGGGCTTGGTCGAATTCCATCTCGCTGCACAGACGGATGGTGATCACGATGCAGAGGGGAGCGACGACGATTAACTAGCACAATGTAGTTTTATGAATCACAATAACATTTTTGAATTGTGTTGTACTACTAGCTCCCACTACTTTTTGATACCAGCCTTGAACACGTCCAAATCCTTTTCAATATCCACCTTTGAATACTTATCCTCCGGTTTTGGCGGTACCCCACCGTCCAGTAAAAGCAAATCCCTCGTCTGACTCTTTTCCGCCTCTGTCCTCGGCCACTCCTCTCCATCGCGCAGTGGTTCTGGATAAGGAATAGGACCCCACTGCGCTACCTTGCGACACATCGTAGTAATACTGTCCTCGAGAAACACCGAGTCCGGGAGACTCTCAAGCCGCTTCATCTCCCGGCGAATATACCGCGTAAGCGCCAACGCAAGCTCAGGAAACGCAGGGTACGCCTCAAACGGTATAGGCGAGGGCGGAGCGCCCTGACTCGCCAACGCCGCACCACCCGCTACTTTCTTTTCCGGGAACGGATCAGACGCAGTCGGCGGTGGACTAATCCCATGCGCGCCTCTCGCGCCCAACAGGTTCCGCCACAGCGCAGCAGAGAGATGCTCATCACCCGCTACGAGCCCATAGTCCAAGCTGACCCACATGCCCTGCCACTGGTCGCGGAAGACCTTCATCTGGCGCGTCACGAGCGTCTCGGGCGCCTTGTTCGTCTTGGGCGCGGGCACAGGCTCGGGGTAAAACGTCGTCACGATAGTATAGGGCTCCACGGGGCGCGGCGGCGGACGCAGGATCATACGAATTCTATCCTCAATGTCGATGAAAAAGTGGTCCACGAGGGTCTGCACGGACGCCTTGTTCGGGAGGGCGCGCAGCCGTGCGGCGAGGAGCCACACATGTATGTTGGCGACGAGGAAATAGGACTGGAATGTCGGCGGGAGGTGGCATTCTAGTGAGACATATTACTTGGTTGGCGGGACAGAGGGAAGGAGAGACGGGGGGACGCACCATTAACCCAAAACCCCGCATTCCGCTCTGGGGCGCGTGCACACGCATGAGCGTAGAGATGGTAATTGCGCATGCCCGCCTTTTGCGTAGCGCTCGAGTATCCGAGCACGAACAATGCCGCCCTGAAAACCCTCGCCCACGTCTCCGACGCTTCCACTCTGCGCGCGAGCCACGTCTCCGTCGCCGGCGACGCCGGCAGCAGGCGCGCTGACACCCGCGGATGGCGCAGTCCGACTGTGCTCGCGCTCCGCAGCATATTCTTGGTGGTGGTAAGGGTTAGGGTTTGCTTTTGCTTTTTCTTTCGCACCACCACCATATGATATGGCATTGGATATGGCCACTCCGCCAATCACTCCCACCACACCCACCTTCACCACCACCACCTTCACCACCACATCGGCTGGCCCGACACCGACACCGACACTCTCCACACACCGCCCCGCACCCCCATCACCCGCCACATCGCGGCGCACATCCCGCTCCGCCGCGCCCTCTCCATCGCCCACACCCACTCCACTCCTCCTCCCACCCCCCTCGTCCTCGTCTGCATGCTCCGCGTCGCGCATCCTCATCCGCGACTTTGCATACGCGCCCTCCTCGCCGCTGTTCTGCCCCCCATTTCCACCTCCAACCACATCCAGTTCCGACGAGGAGGAGGAGGAGGAGGAAGAGGAAGAAGGAGAGGACGATGATAACGAAAACAACTCATTCAAATGGGGCATCAACCGCCTCAGCTGGACATTCCACCCCGCCTCCACCTCCACCGCCACCACCTCGGCGGATGACTTTGAGAGGAATTTTGCTTATTCTTCCGACGACGATGATGAAGACGAACTTGAAGACGAGGGAGACGAAGATGAGAATGGTGAAGCCTTACCCCCCGGCCGGTACCGCGCCCTGTACCCCTTCCAAGCAGAGAGCGCGTCCGAGATGTCTCTAGCAGAAGACGACGTAGTCGTCGTCGTAGGACGTGGGGGCGGGGTAGGGTGGGCAGTCGTCGAACGGGGCGAGGGGGGAGGAGGAGGACACGCGCTTGTGCCGGAGAGCTATCTACAGGCAGTGGCAGAGGACGATTCATGACACAGTGCGCTTTACATATATATATTTTTTTATTTAACTTGTTATTGCTGAGGAGAGGAGAGGAGAGGAGAGGAGAAAAATGTGTGTATATGTGGATGTGGATGTTGTAGACTAAGACAGAGGCAATGAAGAGTTGTCTTGTACCCCCCTCCCTCTTCGCATTGGATAGGACGCGGTGCGCCACCGAGTACTTGTTGGCGCCGACGCTGAACGCGCGACAACACTTTCCTCTCCACATCCACCCTCCCATCGACACACGCCCTTCTCGTCGTTTGATCGTTCCGTTTCTCTTTCCCTTCCCGACCCCACTTCCTTCTCTCCCCACCCGCCCGCTCCTACTATGAATGCACTCAAACCCCTGCTTCACCAAGAACGAGCGAGCCATCAACACCCAGGTCTGTCCTTGTGCTTCCGGATCTCTCCACAAACACAAATTGGGATGGAACCATGAAAGTCAAGTCGTTCCACAGCGTGAGTCTATTCACGCCCACTCGTCGGCGCTTGGAATAATCCCTAACTCCTCGGTCGCTCACTACACTACTTACTCTTCGACAATTTCCTTCCTGCTGATGTCACCGCACTCACATGAACTCCCTAGTCTGGAATGGGACGCCACTCCGAGTCTTTCATTCATCGTCGCCGCTCGAACGTTCGGCATAACAAATTTCAAACACGAAGGACGGCTTTTGCACCCGGACATGTACGTTGACGAGCGGAAAACTGTGAGTCACGGCGGGAGTCGGATTCAACGGGACGTACGAGCCCTTGGGCCAAGCAACACGTGGAGGACCAAGACCGTCCTGAGAATTCTCATGTGGCAACAAAGGACAGGCCCCCGTCGCAATTTTGACATTCCACAGATCCTCCACCGCCCTCCGAGTCCGTCCTTCTTGTTCTCCGGTCCCAGTACGCTCACCACTTCGTGTCCAAGTTGCGTTCTCCCTCCCCACGAACGAAACATACCCAGGAATGCATGGGCGGACATGGAAAAGGGGACTTTTCTTATGTACTCTGGACATTGCCCTAGGATAAACCGACTACTCAAACTCCAAGTATGATGCTACCTGGGTCATGGCCAGAAGCAGGTACATATGTCCGTCTGTTTGCGGAGAAGCGCTTATAGTCAATACCTCCAGCTTTTGCCCAAAACCCAGCTCTGGAGTGATTGAAAATCAAGTCAACGCGGCACCCCCACAGAGAACTAAGCTCTTTTTTTCTTGGCACACTTGGGAGACCAAAGAACTGGGAAGGCTCTTGGTGGGGGTAAGGTGGACGAGGCTTGTGAGGTCAGTCCGACCTCCTGCGTTCGAACCAAGATACCATCTTCGCACACACCCTCTGTCGCGCATTTCCAGCGGGCAGTCGCGGTCATAACCCAAGAGATCGCACACAGGCTTATATGGGTACCTTCTCAACCCAATCCTGTTGATGATCGACTCAGCCCCGGGGTTTGCTTTCCATAGCGCTTGGGAATCTACTCGTGAAAGGACTGCATCCAGTGACATATGAGCGAGCGACATTTCTGGGCTCCCGTTAGTGGGTCGAGTCGTCTTACCATCCGACAACATTTGGTCCAAGACGCGTACCGTACATAGGTCCGTCTTCGCAATCCCGTGTGAATCCACATGATTTGACATTCCACAGATCCAGTCCCAGATGGTCGTCGCCGAAAGCTTGCCTCCGCTCTCCACCTTCTTGTTCTCTGTTTACATCAGGATGAGAACGGCGCCAGTGGCATAGCTACGCACAACACTGCATCTTTTGGTGCTGTTGACCTCGTTTGTGAATGTGGTCTGGTTCGTTCTGATATGATCTATTCAACCAGTACTGACTGTATCAGTCTTGCAATATGTCATCGCTTCATTTGGATCGACGTTCACTCAAGAGGATACGATCTGACCTCAGTCCACTTCGTGTGTCGTTGCAGTGCAGATGAAGCGGGAGAAGAACGCGCAAGTCATACAATCATGTCACATCTTTGCCCGAGATCATCTCGCTAGAGCCACACTGTGATTTACGCAACGCGGCCATGATGTGGTTCGTCGTCACTGCGAGAACAGAGTGAATTTAAGATCACTCATCGATAATAAGCGCGCGCGAAGTCACCTTGGACACTGTCAGTCTTCCATAACCGTTTCACATCTTTCACAGCTTCATCGTATTGTTGTATATAAAGAGGCAGACAGCCGCGAAAGTCAACAAACCAAAAACCATCATGTCGACTTTCGAGGACTACGGGCTCACGGTAGCCGATGTTCAGTCTATAATGTCCGGGAGCTTACATCCAAAGATTCTCCTAGCCTTCTGCCACGGCGTCCACACATGCATCTTCTTGGTTGCCTTGCACTATATAAGTAGGTAACCTTTGCGATAATTGCCTCTTCTCCGAAGGTTAACTGCTTCCTCAGTCGAGAGCACACAGCCGAATCGGAAACGGATTACCCTTGCAAGCATCATCGCCTTTTTGTGGTGTGCCAACACTGTCGTTTTGGGTTTGAATTGGAAATATGTTGATCAGCTCTTCATCATGCACGGAACGTCATTAGAGGCAGAGTTCAGATTTTCCCTTACCTATGATCTACCGGCGGTCATCGCCACCGTCAACATACTTCGACTTCTTACCGTCCTCGTCGCAGACCTGATCTTGGTGGGAACATTTGCTGAGGCTCAAGTTATCCCGAAACACTGACACCTTAGATTAGATTTGGCGCTGCTGGGTGTTGTATGGCGGAAATTTGGCAGTTGTCACTGCACCCAGCCTGTGTGTAATCACTGAAATAAGTAAGTCCTATCCCCCTACTACAAGCTTGTCCTTCTAATATTTTGTGTCTAGTCAGTGCCTGCATCGTTACACTCTCCAGCTTGGGCAGTATTACCTTGAGTAGTGCCAGCCAAACAAATTGGATCCTGGTCTATTACTTGACAACTGTGGCAACAAATAGCCTGTGCACCCTCCTCATTCTATTTCGCATTGTGCGTGTCAGCGGCATCCGCGCCAGCCTCAGGACCTACCGCGGCATCATCGAGATCCTCGTCGAATCAGCCGCTATGTACGCCATCATTTACATAGCTCTCTTGATCGCATATGCATACCAGTTTTACACTGGAGTAGCAGTTGGGACGGCCTACCCCTACCCTCAGATGATATCAATCAGCATCACTGTGAGTGTTTAGCTGTAGGCATTGACTTTCCTAACCTACTCTGGCAGGGCATCGCACCCACCCTCATTATCGTCCGTGTTATGGCCGGTCAATCGCGTCCCGACGACTCATGGACACGCCCATCGCTCCCGCACATGCGGAGCGATGTTCTCTCTACCACAGAGTCTTTGCGATTTGCCAGTGCTCCGAACCACAGCACGCAAATGACGACCACGAACACTGGACACGCTACACCGAACATCGATCTGGAAGCACAGGCTCAAGAGGTTATAGAAGAGAAACACGAGCAAGATGGAGAGGAAGATCGCGCTGAAGCCAGCGTGCTGGCTTTTGGCCACAAGCTGTCTGCTGGAAAGGTCTGAAACAGTCGTTGAAGAAGAGGAGGTCGTGCTGTATGCGCTGGCGCGGTTCCGATAACCAAAGTTCTCTCTTTTATCTCTCAATACCTCAATGACTTCGATTTATTTATTCCAGTACTTACCCCGCACTCCGATGACAATCCGGGTGTACTACTCCGACGCGGTTGTCCGTATACTAAAGTTCTACTCCAATATTGATCTGGCAGTATTGAGCTAGACTTTATTCATACCCCTAGACCTACGCTTGTCATACGCCAACTACGTACACAGTACTCAGGTATTAGCTTTGATACATTTTACCATGCCATATAAGTACTCTCCTCGTGCAAAAGAACCGCCGCTTTGGCGGCCTCAATACGCGCTCCCACCATTCGCCGCCTCGTACACCCCATCCGCATCCCTCACAATGACATGGGACGTACTCCAACTATACGCCTGCCCGCTCACATTATTCCCCAGCCCCGCCAAATAACC
>QLPD01000864.1:0-19916 GCA_003314085.1 Hymenopellis raphanipes | reverse complement strand
TGGGTGCGTGTCGTACTCGAGTTTACTCGAGTACTCGACTCGCTCGGCGATCTCGGTGATCCGACTCGTCTTGATCCGTAATCCGTGGCGGGTCGGATCACATAAGGATCGCGGATCGGCGGCTTGGGCCATGGGTACTCGCGTGATGGATCGCGGATCTGACCCGAGTTTGAGTCGTTGAGGTCTCTAAAGGAGACGCGACCATTCCTCTTCCGGTGCTTCGATTCCCAACAGCCATTGCGGATGATGATGTCAATAACGATTTCGAGGACATGCCAGTCTTGAAGCCTGTCGATGCAGATGATGAAGAGGAGGATGACGATGACGATGACGATGACGACGACGATGAACCCGTATAACGCGCTGCGTCTCCTCGCCCATCATCACCCCTTGGTAGGCCCCTACGTGCCCAGTCAATCACGAACTTCTTCTCCAAGGAAACGCTGGAGGAGAGGGCGGAGCGGAATCAGCGAAATGCTGAACAAGCGGCTCTTGATCGTGATGAGCGCCAGGCGCATGATAATGCGGCTCGGCTGAGGAAGAAGGAAAAGGAACGCGAGGCGGCTAGACTCCGTAAAGAGAAGTCGTGAAGACAGAAACGAGCTGAGAAAGTAGCGGAAGGATGGGTACCTTATGCAAATAAGCGAGTAAGTCAAAGACAGCGTATGAATGATAAGTACTCACAGCTATCCAGAAGCGACAACTCAAACCATTTGACGACAGCGAAGATAGTGGATCCATCACAGACGACGACCACAGTCTGGCTGAACTGTCTTGTCCGGGCCGACAGTACAAGGAGGATGCCAGAGAGGGCAACAAGAACTGTGGGCGTAAGCATCAAAAGGTTAAGAAAGATGCAGAGCGCACCAACTGGACTCATCCTATCCTATGGTCTCAAATTGAGATGGCGGCAAAACGTGCTGGAAAACCATGGCGGCCATCCGAGATCTTGCGCGAACTGCGAAAGGCAAATCTGAAAGACTTTGCAGACTTGAATGAGCAGACGATTGGCCGATGGATAGATCCGATTGCGAAGAGACGTGGAGAGTCGCAGTGGAGGGAGTCCATTCTCAAGCGAGCGAAGAAGGGCAATCGTCCTGGTGGTGAGACGAGAAGAATGGGAATCTTGGTAAGCGTTCACACATTCATTTCCCACAGCAGTCGTTGATTCTTTTCCTTCTAGTCGAAATACCCCGAACTCTGCGCTGCCATCAATAAGCAGCTGTCTTCCCTTCGACAGAATGGGGTTGCTCTGACCTTGACCACCATCTGCGCCATCATGGTTTCCTACATCAATGTTCACGCCCCTCATCTGTTCACTACAAAACAGCCTGACGGAACAATCTTCTGCTGTTCTGAGAGTCTTGCTCGCAAGTACCTGCGCAACACCTTTGGCTGGAGTGAACGTAGGGCAACCAAGGTGACTAAGAAGGTCCCCAAAAACGTTGATGAGGTCCTGACCGAGGCGTTTCTTCGAGAAGCCTACATCACACGCGATCATGCCATCCCCGACCCACTACGCATTAATACGGACCAAACACAGATTGTCTACCAACAAGGCATAAAAACGACGTGGAACGAGAAGAACGCCAAGCAGGTTCCAACAGTTGGACTTGAACATCAGGAAAAGCACTTTGACCTCTGGTTGACTTGAGTATATAGCTGTATATAAAGTTAACCAGAGTGCACTAATCCACTCTGGCCAACCCAAGCTCCCCCAAGTTGACTCCTAGATATCTGATCTGCCGAAGTTAGTTGATGCCAACCTAGGTTGGCTCCAGTTGATGCATGCTTTATGCATCAACTTAGGCGGCTTCAGGTTTATCCTAAGTATACTCAAACAGTAGCAAGTTGGCAAGTGTCTAAATCAAGTATCACTGAATACATTATGGCAGACAAATAAGGTACAGCAAGCCCCGCACGAACAAATTCTCTTCTCTGATACCCTAACCTATGATACTACAAAGTACAGTGCCTGAACGCTTCATTCGTCGCGGTGGGACCAGGAAAGCATGGAGGATGGCCATGCAAATGACATCCAGAGGACCATTATCGAGGCATTCCGCATGTAAGGGAAGGACAATGAGGATAGACGTGACGAGACGCGTACCAAAGCTGGAGCTGACGTGCGTCGATAACGGCACGGTCAGGATTAATGAGGCATGGCGACGAGGGTGAGTAGGCATCCCCTCGAGTATTGTACTTCGTCGACGTACTCCGAAACATCCTCCTTGCACGTCGTCCCGGCTTTGGTGGATGAAACGGCAGAAAATGGACGTTGCCGCTAGAGATCACCACGAGTACTTACTCGAGTTGACTCGGCACTCGCCAGGCGAGTACTCGTGACCCAAAGTCACTGTTCACAACTCGTAGCGGACTCGAGTCGTAGTAGACTCGAGGCCGAACGAGTCGAGTCAACAAGAGTCAGGCGAGTACTCGAGTGAAAGCGAGTATTCACGAATCAACTCGCGAGTACTCACCAGTGATTCGGGCCCGCCGCCTAGAGACTGCTATCACAACATTCTTTTCGATGCGGCGCGGTACACCTAACTAGGCTAACCGCATACCGCAAGCGAAAGGATGGGTGTAGTGAAGGAGGAGGGACAGAGGGGGGGGCATGAGCAATGGGGGAGACCGTGTTGAGAGCTTGTGCTGGTGGCGCCAGCCGTTCTCGGAAGTTGGGGGTCCATAACGCGAGGATGGTGGAAGTGAAAGCATCTGTCACATAGTTAGAATAGACAAAATTTATTGACAGTGTCATCGTGGCACACTGTCAAATACAAAGAAAAAAAATAACGCACCTATTGCGCGGCGTCATCAGCAGACGCGTCGCGCTCGTAATCACGCCTCTTTCGCCGTCCAAGCCTCTCTGCTGCAAGACGGCGGGCTCTCCCATCGTGGTATGGCCTCTTGAAGGCCGTCGTCGTCGTGGTTGGCCGCCTGCTGCCCGTTTGAGGGGCTTACGCGTAATACTGGCGCGTTGCTAGGCGTCGTGGCCGTAGCAACGGCAAGTCGAGTAGTCCTAGCCCTGTTGTGGGGCACTCCAGCGGGTGGTGGGCGTCGCGCTGCTGTCGGAGGACCGGAAATCGCCCCAGAATGTATCCGCGGGCGCAACGGACAGCACGAAGCCAAGCCCACGGTCCAAGCGCAAAGAATCTAGTCCAGTATTAGGGCTGCCTCGCTTGTGAGGGCTTACGCGTCTCAGATCCATGTCTGACTGGTGTCGTCGCGAAGACGAACACCAGATGCGCCCCGGAACATATCCGAGGGCGCAGCGGCTGGCGCAAAGCCAAACTGCCCCAGAAAAGCAATGTAAAACAAAGAGAACAAATAGCAGAAGCCCCAGAAGAAGTTCTGAGGCCGACGAGCACGACGTGAACATCGTGCTGTGGTGGTAAGTGGCAAGAGATGAGATCTGAACTGACCGATCGTTATCCGGCAAAAGCCGGAACGTCGGGCAGCTCGGCGATCTAGCAGAATTCGTTCGCAACGTCGTTTCTGGACGACGTTGAGAGTGATAAAATTCAATAAATTTTATCATGCTTTGAAGGCGAGTCCGGGCGAGTACTCGTTGCGAGTCAGACCGGTCGGAGACCTCTGTTCGGGACTCTTAGCCGACTCGAGTCTGTAAGGCTCGCGAGTCGAGTCGAATCCGAACACCGAGATGCCCGAGACGAGCCGATTCGCGAGTGATCCGCGGATTCGTCAGACTCGTGACGATCTCTAGTTGCCGCTTCAAACAGCGGCGACTCGATACCTCATGAACGCGATGTTGCCTTCAATGGTGTGAGAGAGGGGGGAAAGAGACAATGAAAGACGTACCTGTGCTGACAGAACCCGCTGCAGCTCGTTCTGCGCCTCTCCCGTGCTCTCCGTGACTCCGAAAGGAAGCATCAACGTCCATGTTACAATCCTGTCCGACTTGAAACTCCGGTGGGGTTGTCCACAAGTTTAGCTGCTCCGTCGCGGAGGCTTACGCGTGGGATATGCTCGCCGTAAGAGCAGTACGGTAAACTCATCTCGAAAGCTCCGCCATGGTCCGCAAGCTGCAGCTCCATCCCGAGGCGTTCGCACTTTTCTTGCTATAAGGACTACAGGTCGTCGTCTACAGACACGGCCGTTCAAAGCTGCGGAGCAAGCGCGGCGTTCCAAAGGGTGATAGCGCCGAGGTAGAATATGTCCTCCTACGCTAGGGAGTGCTGCCTCGCTGAGGCTTACGCTGATTGTTGTCCATGGACGGCGGAAACAGGGCGACGAGAGAGCTTTGAATCATGAGTTCAACAAAAAGAAACAAAAACCAAAGACTACGCACTGTTTGGGGATGAACGCGCTGCGACGCCTCATCCAAACTTCCAAGCTCGTTGAAGGCGGTAGTGTGGCAGCTGAGCCAGTCTCTTGGACCCCGTCGTCGTCTCCTCGAAGAACTATTGTTGCTCCCTCCTGGAGGCTTACGGGACGACATCGTTCGGCGGGAGAGGGGGTGGATCCGAATGGGAAAAAAAACGAAGAAAGACACCTGGAGAGCCCCACGAAAAGTCGCGAGGTCGTAGCACCGCACGTTATTGATGTGCTGTGCAGCTGTGGTTGGGGGGAGACAAGTAATCACAACTGGTGGAGGCTACCGTCATCTTGCAGTCGATTAAGTGTTCTCGTTGACAAGAAAAGTAAGCTTCCAGCAAAGAGAAATGAAGAAATACGCACCATTCTGGGCTGGACGCGTCCACGGCGCCGTCCAGCCCGACTCTCAACCCGTCGCCTCTTTGTACGTGCAGAGGGTAATAGAGACTCTGCGCTGGCATCCCAGGCTGCTTGTCCGATCGTCGTAAGAGTCGAAAACTTGTCGTCTCCAGTCATAGCTGTAAGAAATGGGGCGGCATGCGTCTGAAAATGTCGTTGCTCCATTATCCAGGCTTCGAGTTCGCGCCCGTTGTGAGGTCATCTCCATGCCCGCTGTTCAAAGGGGTATTGTGGTCAAGAGAACGATGAAAAAGAAAGCGATAAATACAAAGAGAGTCGCGGAATTCTAGAATCGGACGGCGACGTGCTGGTGGTAAGAAGGAAAAGAATGATCGAGTACGATCTCGGTGCCCATTGATCAGATAGCAGCTCTCCCTCTGACAGTGACTACTACAACACATCAAGCACGACGTCTCTCTGGCTTTACGATATCCTCTGGAGATTTGCTACTCTGCATTTTACTGCCTCTTGTTGTCCTTCCGTGCATTGGATGCATTGCTCGGCTACTAGCTTTCCTCCTCTCGCGCTGTTGATCTCACCTCTGGGCTCGTAGTGGATAACAGAGCTCGACAATTATCCGAGCAATGACATGGTGACACGTCTCCGTGCTCTTATGTGTGGTCGTTGATGACCTCCCGCTTGTAGTAGGGACTTGGTCATCCACATCTCGTTTCTCAGTGTACGGTTGTCCCTAAACTCATTTGCGGTTGAACTTGGTGTTCGGCGCTGATGGATATCTCTAGGTTGCTTTACTTGGGGATGGGCTTATAACCTGGTGGCCTGACCATTGTCGGGGTAAGTAAATCTTTTGTTCGGATTCTTATAAGCAATTTCTAAAAAGCGGTTTGGAAGTAGCAGCGCGAACTTTCTCAGATGCCAAATGAGCTAGTCCTATCGCAGTCACTGTGCCCATGACATTATTGACAGGATGAGCAGTGGGGAGGTGGGAGGATGAACTGTGAGGGCTATATCTCCGTCCAAGATCAGTCACTGTTCAACTTTTAACGAGGACTGTGTGGAGGGACGTACATCATGCTCGTCGACCGGCCCTGCGCAGTTGCTTGGGGATGGTCGGCGGGCATGAATAAAGTATTCTCTTCGATGGCATGTATACTAGTCTGCAAGTTGTCGATAGGTTGCAGAGCAAATTTCCTTAGAGTTTCCCGCTTATGGGAAACTCACCATGTAACAGCATCCGAACACTTGGCTGACCAAGTTCGATCAAAACTATTCCTCCTTCATCTCGTACCACCATCATCGACGCCGTGTCATGACTGACGACCCACCCGCCCACCTTCACAACAGACACAATTTGACAGCCGACCTATGGAGAGCCAGGCCGACCTTGAGCAGGGCTTTGTAGGCCAGTTGTCAGCTTTGTGTCTGTGCTTTCTATCCCATTTTTCTCTCAAATCAGCTTACAATTTTTATTTGAGGACGCCTGCCCGATGCCTGCAATGGTCCGTAACCCGCCAAGAAGCCACGTCGGCGTCACGTGCATATTGGGCTTTCGTCAATAGTTCGTTTCAAGTCCGATCACTCTGCCCTTTCCTCCTACCACCATGAGCTGCGAGATACTTAGCAGAAAACTGGTGCATGTGTACTATTCTATTTCATTGTAACCACTAACCGTATTTCTGTAGGCTGACGACTGCAACATTTCAGCTACGACAACACCGCTGCTCCTTCAACCACAACGCGGGTATGCTACTCCAACGACGAAAATGACAACCCCACTTTAATGACAACAATGACCACATCTCTCAGCACTGCTGTTCCCAAGATGGCCTCCCCTCCCGCTTCAACCACGGCAATGACGACACCTCAACCACGACGACAACAACAACCGAAACAGGAAAAGGGTGCGTCACCGTCATCTTGGCCCATTTTCAAATGACTAACTCTCGCCGACACAGATGAGAATCCGGACAATGTTGGCCATGACTCCTATGAGGATGGGACAACTACAATGACGAGCACAACCCAATAACTGCGACCCGGGGACCCTCACAAGAATGACCCGAGCACTGTGATAAAAGGCCGCCCTGTGACGAGCGCAACCCAAGGACCGCAATGAGCATAAGTTAGGACCGAGCCCGGACGACGAGGACCAAGCCTGAGTAATGACAATGACATCTGAGCGCCGACGAGGACCACGCTTGAACGATAGCGAGGACCAAGCCTGAGTGCTGATGACGACCATGCCCGAGCATCGATGAGGACTGTACAACGAGGACAAGGACCAAGCCTGAACAAGAACCCAACCCAAACCATGACGACCGCGACGAGGACCAAGTCCGAACTACAACGAGGACTGAACCCGAACTACAACGAGGACTGAACCCGAACCACAACGAGGACTGAACCTGCACCACGATGAGGACTGAGCCTAAACCACGATGAGGACTGAGCCTGAACCATGACGAGGACTGAGCTCGAACCACGATGTTGACTGAGCCCGAATGACAGCGAGGACCGAGCCCGAACGACAGCGAGGACCGAGCCCGAACGACAACGAGGACTGAGCCTGAGGATCAACCAAGTATGATGGCAAATGTAGATTATGTCTGGACTGAATCTGCTACCACAGCATTTATAGATAGTTTCTATTGTTCGGTAGCTAGCATATGCTAATATTAATTATTTCATGCTGAATCTGGATTGGTTATGCATGGATCCTTGTATTTGGATGGTGATTAGTTCTCTCTAAGCATGCTCTGTTTGATTTTGAGTTGAGTTAGATGTTTATTAGGTTTGCTTGAGTACACTACAGTTGCTTAGCAGTTGACATAGGGCATTACCAGGGGTGACTCAAGTCAGTTGAAGTTGACTTAAGGTTGACTCAAGAATGGGGCACCCGTGGACTGTGGCTTAAGGAGACCCATTAGGATTCTGGACTTATATGTCCTAAGGCAACCATATGCCCTTTAGTTTGCCTGAGTCTACTCAATGGCAGAACCACTTTTCCTGATGAAGAGAAGCACACATTTACTCTTGTGCCCTCGATATCTGCAAGCGGTGAGGTTCTTCCCCTACAGGCAATCTTCCAAGGAAAGACGGATACATCCTGCCCTTCTCCAAAGTCACCTCATTACGACGACGCCATGGAGTTGGGCATGCACTTTGTTCCCTCCAAAACCGACACTTACTGGTCTACCCACGAGACCATGCACGACCTTGTCGACAATATCATTGCTCCCTACTTTGACAAGAAGAAGAAGGAACTGGGACTCGACATGTCACAGTGCTCCTTGTGGAAATTCGACTGCTGGTCCGTCTACAAGTCGAAGGAGTTTCGTGCGTGAGTTCTATTTGTTCCTGGAAATTGCACAAGTCTCTGGCAGCCGCTGGACGTGGGCATTCAGCGCGTGATGAAGCTCAGCATCAAACGGGCTTGTCACCGGGATGTCGTGAAGGAAATCGGCAACCAGTTGAATGAGAATCCGGACGTGTCGGCAACCGTGGACACCAGTATCAAGACCCTCCGCAACCGTTCCGTTGGATGGCTTGTAAACTGTATCCGCGATATCAGCGACAAGGAGTTTGTGAAGAAGGTATGCTTTCTGTTTCTCTTGTATCCCTGCCTAATTGTTTGCCAGGCATTCGAATTGTGCGTTGTCGGTGAATTGAACTGTTCGCAGGCATGCTTGACCTCTCCATCAACCTTGGCTATGCTGCGAAACCTTCGAGAGACCCACCCGGTCTTGCACGCTGAGCTAGTCCAAGGCAATATCTCAGGTAATGATGAGACAGTCGAGACGGACATCTTCACCGATGGAGATGATAGTTTGGATGATAGCGACATTCCTCTTCATGCCCTTGCTGATGCTCTTGATGGAGACGTGCCGGCTGGGTTTGTAGTGTCTTCAGATGGTCGTATGGAGCGCGTAGGGGTCGCTGAAGGTGACGATGATAGTCTTGTTGGGATGGGTGGCAATGATAATGTCCCAGAGCCAGTAGTTGAGCTGGCAAAGCGTACTCGGTCTAGTCGTGCACCCAAACCATCGCGTTGGTACTCGGGCGATGTTTGGGAACGGTCGTAGATATTGCATTCATGTATTCCTATCAATGAATTCCGTATTTGCTGTATATTTGGTGTCTGTGAATGAAAGTATTGACGTTAATCTGTGAGCCAGTAGTACACACATGCCGCGTAGTGCAATGCTTCTGTCTCGATCTCAACGAAAGTCATATCTCGCCCGCTCGCAACAACGAGGAAGCGCAGGCTCGGTAACGTCAAAGCATAGTAGAGGTGCATTTGCTGATAAAAGGATTAAGAGGTAGAATACAAGACAGGGCGTACGAACACTGGCCAGGTCAAGATGGGAAACTCATCACATATTTATAGATGTTGTGTTTGAGGCCGATAAACATGCAAGAGAAACAGTAATTCCAGATATTTAGAGTTGTTACAATACACCTATGAGATCCAGAGGATAATATCAGAGCCCGTACCTACTGTGAGTCGTATAACGTTGTGAGCGTTGTTGATGGGAAACTCACTATGTTATTTGCTCTGATCAGACCCGATCAGAATTGTTCTCACTTCACTCTTAACCACCACTACGTATGGTTGACACCGGTACACCCACTCGCGCCAGGCGCCCTCACGTCAACGTCGCTCGTTCATTAGCCCGTTACCACACGGCAAAGGAGGAGGAGGCGAAAGCAAAGTGCGAGAGGCAGCGCAAGGCAGGAAGGTTCTACGACAATCGGAAGCGGGCAGAACGTAATGAAAAGGCACGTCTCTATCAACAACGGTGCGTTGTTCTGCCTTCCTGTTTGATATTTGACCTTACTATGCCTCACTCAGAAAGCGCGCCCAGGTTCAGACCCTCTCAGCAATCGAACAGGAGGCGATCCACGCCAAAAAGAACAAATACGGAGCAGTCAGTCGCCAAAATAACCGAGTCAGACTCCTCAACACGGCTTAGCTTCGTCGCGTTGAGTGCGTGTCGCCATGTACTGCACCCCTTTCCCTTTACTAATAACTTCCAGTAAAAATCCCAATCTTCTTCCGCGTACACGCCAATTGAACTGCCCTGAGGATTATTCCGATGAACAGCGCCGGCTACATGAACGGCGGAATCAGTGGAAGACTCAGAAGCGTCTCCGTGTACGAGATCATTTGGCCGCGCAGAAACAAGTGGGCAGTGATAGAAATGTCGATTTAGAGGATTCGGAAGAGGGCGACGGAGAGAATGAGACGGATTCTGACAGTGTGTAGATTGGAATGGGATGCTCGTATGCGTCCTTGCGGACAGTACTCACATCCATGTACTATTTTCTTGTCTGGGACTTTTCTTGATGCAATAAAAATACTTTCTTATCTGTATATAGATTTACCTGAATTACTTCATCTGTATATCAACTTCTAGCCTTCACTGCACGCTCAATAATCGCGCCACTGACTTAGGGTTAGGACTTGGCTCAACAATGCCAAACAAGTCAACCAACTTCTTCTTTTACCACCACCTCCTTCTTGTCTTCACACCACCACCTTCACCAGTCACAAAACTGTAGATTATAGTTATGTACGTGCCTTTCTTTCCTTCGTTTTCTTGTCTCGATGGGCGTGAGACATCCGTGGGCGCGCCAGCTCGTCGCGCCCTTGACGCCCATTCCTTCTGGTCTGCGCTCACGCTGCTCCCCGACGAGCCGACCTTGGCACGCGGGTGTACCGGCAAGAGCGCAACCATTTGGCGTGGGTTTTGATGCACTTTTTGAACTAGTGAAGTGCTTGCTTTCTTAGCATCCGATGATGACAATTTTCCCAGATGTCGCGTCACACCCGGTCAGGCGCTGAATTTTCGCCCTGGGGGCTTTCCTTGCCTGTGATCTGCCCAGATGTTTCAGCGGCAGCATTGCTGGCCCAGAAATTTGCGGAAGTTGATGTGGAGGGGGACGCCAGCGAAGATGAGGGCGCGGACGACGCGTCTGAGGGCGACGACGCGCACGAGCGCGAAGAAATTGAGGCCTTCACGCCAGAGAGTCGCGTCTCTGAGTCTCCGGTGCGTTATTACCCCAGGAGATCAACCTGAGCTCACCTCGTTCCTTAGAATTTCTGCATGCCGGCGTCACTACCATTCAGCTCAGCTCTGTCGTCTCATTCTTTGGATTCCGCGACAACCTCATCCTCCTCCTGCTGGCCGACTTTATCCCCTGAACGCCCCTTACCACTTTCGTTGGATTCGCCTGCAAGTCGACCCGCAATGCCTCGTATCCCAGGCCCACCCAACAAACACCGTATTGCACAGCGACAAAATTCTGGAAAAAGGAGCTCAGCCCTAAGACGAAGCTGAAAAAAAATAGATGCACAGGACGCTCTGGGATATGCGCAGAAGGCCGTCGTCCTCAAGCGCATGCGAGAACGCCCTGCTCCGGTCGTTGTGCCCCACTTTCATTCTCTCACCGACTCCGCCGTCGATTCATCCAGATTCACTACCCTCCGATCGCAGCCATCCCGTGCCCCTCGGAATCGTAACATCAGAATGTAGACCGAGCGTGGATATCGCCATATTCGCTGGCTGTTGGAGGAGGATCGGTGGGAGGAGGGTGCTTGTGTGCCGGTGGTGGATGCTGAGGGGTATATGATGGTGTTGCTGGGTGGGAAGCCGCGCGAAGGTGGCGGCAGCTCCTGGAAAGCCGTCGAGTCAGGCATTCCCACGTTGCTTGAGAGGCTGAAGGTTGGGGTGCGCTTTTCGAGCTGGATGCGCGACCATAAACGCGGTCGCTTCCCTGCCCCATTTAGCAGGGGCGGATACGGTGGCAGCGAGGAGGTCCGTTATTATTTCTGTCCTTGGATGCCCTCCTTAACTTCTTTTATTAGTATCCTGTCAATCGCGTTATGACCAAGGGTGTTCGTACCTTTATGGACCGCCTACTTCATGACGGCTTAATGAAGAGGCTGTCTGGCTGGGTAAACTGTGGGTATTCAATGTTTGTTGAGAGTTCATCTGCTGACCTTTGTTATTAGGTGTATTTCGAGCACACAATCCTCGCATGTACGAGGCATACGCAGACAACCTGAACTCCCTAATTGAGGACGATGCTCGCCTGCAACGGAACTTTCAAAACTCAGTCTTTGCCTCCATTACTGTCAATGTTGGACCGCGCACCGTTACCGAGCGCCATCGCGATCGTGCCAATAAACCGGACGGGTGGTGCCCCGTATCCGCCTTTGGCTTGTTCAACCCAAACAAAGGTGGACAAATGGTGCTCGACGAACTGAAGCTTGTCATCGACTTTCCTGCTGGCACGACGATTTACATTCCCTCTGCTATCGTCACCTACCACAACCTTCCCATTAGCCCTGGTGAACGACGGTATTCTATTACCCAGTATACGGCAGGCGCCTTATTTCGCTGGATCTATGTCGGTTGTCGCACCCTCTTCCAATTCTTTGAGGAAGCTTCAGATGAGGAGCAAGAGCGTTATTGGGCGGATCGTGCGACACGTTGGCGAGATGGGTTACAATTCTTTCTGAAGCTGTTTTAATAGACATTTAGATACATGGTAGATACACTGGACTAATCGAGTTAAGATGTAGCTGCTGCAGGAGCTAAAATGAAGCTTTTTTTTGGCAATTTATGACCATTTTGGCTTTCAAAAAACTTGAGGTTCAATTCATGCTATGACCTAAGACCAAGTGCTCGTACTGTAGCATTTCAATCAATTCATCGGTCACACATCACAACGGCCGAAAAAGTCCTCGCCAAAAATCACCTAAAATCGAAATAAAATTTTTGGCACTTCGCGATGCGGAAAAAATGATGAATTGATTGAAATTCTACAGTAGGTTCAGTTCATTGGGGCCTGTGACCCGTGATCTGAACCTACGATCGTAATAGTACAGTAGCAGGATTGTCGCGCCATCCCTCGGGAATGTTGACATGCTTCTGAGGACACGCCCAGCACTGTACAGCGACTGAACCCTCCTTCGCAGTCGTCCACCCTCCAATCAGATGCCCCAGCCCAGCTCTTCGCAGCCGCAAGAGAAATGCCCATTGATGAGTCATCCGTCCAAATGCTTTATATCGATCGGGAACTTTCTCCGTACCGTGAGGATCCGTCATTTGCTCGAGGGAAGTCATGAAGTCCCACACATTCACCTGCGCCACCGTGGAAAGAAGTTGAAACATATCCAAGACTTCGAAACTGGCGCAGGTACTAGGATCGGTGCTGGTTGCAGAATACCAACCATTGCGAAGTAGCTCCTCCACCGTACTAAGATCTGCGGCGACGCGATATCCGCAAGAACGGACTTTTAACTCATGAATGCTATTGACATGAATCAAGGTCATTCGTCGCTGTGCACTGAGATGTACACACTGCGCTTCGTGATGACCTAACTGGTACACATATCCCATGGTAGACAAAGTTATCCTGTCCCAAAACTCTCCGTTCCAAACCTGTTATCCTTGTTAAAAGAGAAACGTTGATAGAGAAAACGTTAAACATACCTTGATAGTATGCAGTGGTGTATTGCCTATGCTTTTAGTTCACACAGAGTTAGGCCAAAACGGACTCCAAGGGGCCTCATCAATTCAGCGTATCGTAAAGTGCCTACTATGCTATGCATGGTGTAGTGGAGGGGTGGCTAGGAGGTGAAGAAAAGTGCCTACTATGCTATGCATGGTGTAGTGGAGGGGTGGCTAGGAGGTGAAGAAAGATGTTTATGAGATGCGAGATGAGGGAAGGAAAGAGGTTTTTAATGAGATGATTTATTTTGAGCTGCTAACTGCTGAGCAGCACGGACTGCTGGGTGATCGCGTATATAGATCTTCCAAGCAGATGACAACCAATAACCTAAGGCTTGAAGAATGGACTCGGCAAGTCCCAGAGATGCATAGAATGTTATACCTCCAGAATGAACTGAATGTCCGCCAAACTCTCTGCTTACCAGCGCAAAGAATTTGGATTCAAACCAAGATCTAGTTGGAACCATACCATCTTCACGTATGAAGAGTGCCGCTCGAGCACCATGCAGCTTGTCTCTGCGGGAGACATACTGCTTCAGAAGAGCGATAGGATCAGCTTCCTTCTGAGTAGTAAACAGTATATCAGTGCCCTGATAGAATGGATCGCTTTTATGATAAGGCAAGCGATAGCCAGCATACCCAGGCTCAAATTTGAGACTGGATCGCTTGATGATCTTCCTCCAATCACGAAGCTTCTTCTGATTAGGCTGCACTAGTTCTCCAATTCGGTGAGCAGCATAGAAGGCACATGACATGATAGTGGCAAAGAGAAGATCATCGTACTTCTGAGTCTGATGTGCAGCATATACAAAGAGTTGAAGATGGTGAATGCGTAGAGGAGGTTTCCTGTGTATAGGATCCGCTCTCACCTTCTTGGGACCTCAGATAGTGGCTTGGACAAGTGCTGATGCACGAGCGTCACCAAAATGGGGATAGAACTCTTTGAGAAAGTGTTTTGCACCAGACAAGTATTTTGAAGCAGAAGCAATGAATTGGGAAGTGTACGCAATGTATCGTGCTAGAGTCTCTGGGGTAGGTTCTAAAGACAGGTTGTGTGATTTACAAAAGTGTGCATAGTCTCTAGCACCAGTAGAGAAACAATTCCAGACGAAGTGAGTATCCCAATTGGGAAAGCCTTGAATTTCAGAAGCGCCTACTACGTCAATACGAAGATATAACCAGTAGTGGCATAATTGTCCTTGAGAGTCACCGCATAACACGGCGACTCCCCACTAAGTAAAGAAATGCACCCTATGCACTAGGTATAACTAGTTATCACCCTATACTGTTAGGGCAAAACAACTAGTTAAACCCAGTATGCTACAGCTGCTATAGGATATAGTGAAATAACTAGTTATACTCCCTCCCACCTGCCTAGCAGCGCTGCTGGGCTATTCCTAAATGGGTAGGATCCCTCCAGGTGGCAGGTGGGCTTCCCAATTAGGCTGGGTGGGTGGGATATAGTCACATGATCAAAAAAGCGGATCAGCCAGGGCCTACCCAAATGGGTGGGGGTGGGGATAGCCATCAAATATGTCTAGGATTGATGGGAGATGATTAGTGGAATCTAGGATTGATGGGGGATGATCAGTAGGGTCCAGGATGGGTGGTAGTACCCTATTTTGGGCGCATTTTTGATCAGGTGATCAATGGGCAGGATGGGGTGGTCAATAATGAATGCTGCTATTGGGGATGGCTATGGGGGGATGACCACTTGTCTTATGTTTTTTTGGGCTGGGAATTCAGTGGTGTAAACGGTTTTTCAATAGCTTCAATAGTTAAGGAGATGTTAAGGAATTACCAAAAATGCGCCACATCAAACAGATATAGCAGGCTCTGTACTTATACTCATGACCTGCAACTTGGGAATCCTTTAGAGGTACTATAGATCGATGTCTGATACGATTCCTAGGTCATTCCATCCAATGATGGCGAGTGGGAAGCGCACCTCAAAGAAAAAATCAGAGACTACTCTACTGAGGAGCGTGATCTCGCTGAGCTGCGTAAACACCGGGATCAAGAAGTCGCTGCTGGTCGCTGATCTCCTGCACTTCCAGAAGGATTTAAACTCCTTCCAGGAATGCGTCTGTCACCCATGTTTGTAGTGTGGCAGAAAGGCAAACTGCGTGTTGTTATGGACCATACTGGGAGTGGTCTTAATGACGGCATTGCAAGGGAAGATGCAAAAGTGAAGTACGACGACATGCACTCCTTTGGGCAGGTACTGCATGAAGTCCTACAAGCTCATGCTCACAAGGAGATTGTGCTCTTCAAGAGTGATATCTCAAAGGCATTTCTCAATCTCCCCGTTCATCCTATTTGGCATCTACAACAGGTTGTCATCGTTGACGGTCGCTATCACATTGTCCGTCATCTCATCTTTGGCAGTTGTGCATCTCCATACTGCTGGTGCTCGTTCTCCGGTCTAGTCAACTGGATTGCTTGGGAACTTGATGTTCTCGATCTGCATAACGACATGGATGACTACTATGGCTGGGATTCCAATCACAATCTTGTGCTCTTCCATGGACAGCAACGTCCACGACGTCAAGTCCAGCTTCTTATTCTATGGGACTTTTTGGGCATTCCCTATGAAGACAGAAAGCAAGAGCACGGTCGCCAGCTTAAAATCATTGGATTCTGGCTTGACACCATCTACGGGTCTATCTCCCTCACTCCAGACTCCATCGCTGACATGATTACGATAATTGAGTCGTTCTTATCTCAGCGCAACCCAATACTCAAGGAATGGCAATCTTTGGGTAGGTACCTCAACTGGGCTCTGAATGTGCTGCCCTGGGCACGGCCTGCACTTACAGAGCTCTACCGCAAGATGAGCGGTAAAACACTGCAGTACAAAGGCATGCTATTAAACATCGAGGTCAGATCTGACCTCACATGGTTTGCTAATGCATTGCGACACTGTATTGGAGTGCGCTTCATTGATGTGCAAGCTTGGGACGATGCAGAAGCCGATATGATCTACTGGACAGATGCGAGTAATCTGGGCCTTTCCTTTGTATATGCTGGGAATGGCTTTAGCTACCAACTCCGAACTACTACTGGAGTTGATACCTTCTTCAGAGAACTCCTTGCCATCTTGTAGGCTGTCCACGATGCTGCATGTCACCCTACTCCGCCTCGCAGACTGTTAATCCATTCTGACAGTCTCGACTCTGTTTCAGTATTCGATACCTTGGCTGCTTCACAGTCAAGTCACAATGCTATCCTTCTTGCTATTGCAGACATCATCATGCGTACAGGCATTGACGTACGTGTGAGGCACATCCGCGAGGTCGATAATGTGATGACAGACATGTTGTCCCGCTTGCTGTTCTCTGACTTCCAGAGGCAGTTTCCCTCCCACCACGTCCGCACTATGAAGCCACCTCGAGAGCTCCTGCCGGCGCGATGGAGAGAGTGCTTTTAGAGGCTCTGGGTGAGGGGAGACGTACTCGTCCCCCTCGCCCAACCATGGACTTGCAGAAGCTAGACGAACTTGTCTTATACTTGCAAGCTCATGCCATTGAGACGTTTACACGTCTTAATTACTCTCCTGGTGCTAGAGACTATGCACACTTTTGTAAATCACACAACCTGTCTTTAGAACCCAGAGACTCTAGTACGATACATTGCATACACATCCCAATTCATTGCTTCTGCTCCAAAATACTTGTCTGATGCAAGAGTTCTATCCTCATTTTGGCGACGCTCGCGCATCAGCGCTGGTCCAAGCCACTATCCGGGGTGCCAAGAAGGTGAGAGCAGATCCTATACACAGGAAACCTCCTCTGCGCATTCACCATCTTCAACTCTTTATACTTGCTGCACACCAGACTCAGAAGTACGATGATCTTCTCTTTGCTACCATCATATCATGTGCCTTCTATGCTGTTCACCGGATGGGAGAACTGGTGCAGCCTAATCAGAAGAAGCTTCGTGACTGGAGGAAGATCATCAAGTGATCCAGTCTCAAATTTGAGCCTGGGTATGCTGGCTATCGCTTGCCTTATCATAAAAGCGATCCATTCTATCAGGGCACTGATATACTGTTTACTACTCAGAAGGAAGCTGATCCTATCGCTCTTCTGAAGCAGTATGTCTCCCGCAGAGACAAGCTGCATGGTGCTCGAGCGGCACTCTTCATACGTGAAGATGGTATGGTTCCAACTAGATCTTGGTTTGAATCCAAATTCTTTGCGCTGGTAAGCAGAGAGTTTGGCGGACATTCAGTTCATTCTGGAGGTATAACATTCTATGCATCTCTGGGACTTGCCGAGTCCATTCTTCAAGCCTTAGGTTATTGGTTGTCATCTGCTTGGAAGATCTATATACGCGATCACCCAGCAGTCCGTGCTGCTCAGCAGTTAGCGGCTCAAAATAAATCATCTCATTAAAAACCTCTTTTTCCTTTCCTCATCTCGCGTCTCGTAAACATCTTTCTTCACCTCCTAGCCACCCCTCCACTACACCATACATACCATAGTTGTCAAGAACAGTGACCACGTGAGCACAAGACCGCTCAGGCCGCGACTAGGGGAGCGATGGGAGAGTGAAGCGATAGAAATGATATAAGAGAAGCGTAAGAGATGCTGTGCTAGCTCGACGTAGTACAGAGGGGACTGTGTAGTACGGAGACAAAAGAGGACAGAGTGGGGAACTAGCTACAAGACCGTGTGTATATATATCTAACATGTTGTCGCGATGACATCCAATCCACCTGTCCATCTAGTAACCCGGGCGGTCCGAGGCAGCGGTCCGGGATATCAGCAGGCTGTCCAGGTGACAGTCCCATGGTGATTGACAGGATCCGGACCGTGCATAGCATGCGGGTGACTTGACCATGTGTCTAGGCGCCCTGATGTGCCACCAATGATGGAAAAGGAAAGGGCGCTAGGTCACGAGGAAGGCGATTCGTGACAATAGTAGGCACTTTACGATACGCTGAATTGATGAGGCCCCTTGGGGTCTGTTTTGGCCTAACTCTGTGTGAACTAAAAGCATGGGCCTAGCATAGATAGCTGTTACGCAATAGGTGCTCTTAAATGTGAGGAATCTAACGCTTCTATCCGCGCTCAAATCCGTTTACAACTCGTCGAGATATTCACTCTTTTGTACCAAGTGCTCAACTCGCTGAGAGCAGATTCCGCTTTGGTGTGAGCTTCGCCACGCCGCTACCCCATCGTGTTGGGTATCATCTTGAGCGGATTCTTGCCAGCATTCCAACGCTTTTATCTGCAAGTAAAATGGTTGTGATTTGAGCGCGCTGCGCCCTTATTAGCGACACATCACCAACTCTTTGATTTGAGACTTCGCTGTTTTAGATCCTCCTACCGGTGTAGCTTGATCCGGAGTGCTTTGGAAACATTATAGACAGATTCTGCGATAGAATCGGCTGATTTCTGCTCTAAGAAGTGAGTCTTTAACAGCTGTAATGCTTCTCTTAACAGCTTCGGAGTTTTGAGACTCTCTTTGATGGACACCTGACCTGTTGGCTGTGCTGTTGATTGACAGCTGATGCAGCTTACCAGGGAGCCCCAGGGCCCATCAGAGTCGTCGCTCTCTTGCCCTCTTACTCTCATCATCTTCGCATTTTTGAGGTCTGCAGCCTTGCTCCTCCAGTTCTTTGCCTTGGACTCACTTCCTACCAGTCTTTGCAGTGTTTCTCTAGCCCTGAGAGTGTCGCTCTTTTGATTCCTGACTCTGCAAAGCTGTGAGTCCACCATAGACATTGTCTACTGCCTGATCTTATAATACACACAGCTTCTTGTTAGATCTCTCAGATCTGAAGCCTATGCATCGCACTAGGAGCCCTGCTGTGTGTATTAGGTGCGCTCTTATGCTCTGATGAGTCCAGATCTTATTTGATCTGATGCTGTGTGTTATTAGCTTTGCTAATTTTTGCTCTCCCTCCCTCCACTGCCCTTATTATATATTAAGTAGACTACTCTATGTAGGTAGCCTGTCTTGATCCGCTTGAATAGAATTGATCACGTGCCAGAAGTTGCTAACTAACCTCATGTGAAGCTTAAGCAGTGGCGTAGATATGTATAGCGGTGAGCAGTACATATGCTAACAAATGCATGATATCTGTAACTAATATGTTGCAGCTTCTGCTACAGTGATCATACATTCGTTGGGGCCCTTGAATATCAAGATACTCAATATTGAATAAACTTTAGCTATGACATCTGGTGTCTATATTGCAAGAAACTGTTGATCTACCAGAGAGCTTTTGAGAGCTTCTTGGCAAGATCACAAGCGGAATTCCCAGAATGCACATTCTCGGTCACATCACCCTTTGCGGCACACTGTTCAATTTCGCTTAGATGAAGTGCATCGGCAAGACAAACTTTGAGGTGATGGAACAATTGTGGAGTAATACACAGCTTGTCCAACGCCATAATAGCCTGGATGCTGCTTTCAAGGATTGGAACTATAATAAGTTGATGAAGCTTAGTTAGTTGTGATGCTTAATCGTTAACAGTGAACTCATTCTGTTAAATTAGGCAAAGTCATCGCTGGCAAGTATTATGAAGCTGTCAAGAACTATGAGATGTTGAAGATCGATCAAGATAGCAAGACCGCGTCCACTCGGGCTGAGGTCCTTAAGCAGTAGTGGGAGGAATACAATAAGCTACTGTAGAGCACAGCACTTCTGTTGTGTCCGGTGCGTTCTTGACAATCCTTGAAAATCCA
>QLPD01000863.1:0-14645 GCA_003314085.1 Hymenopellis raphanipes | reverse complement strand
GTTGATGGCGTTGAAGAGAGCAGCGGTGGAACCGTAGCAAGCGTTCTTAGAGTCGATGCCCTCGATGTCAAAGTTGCCAGACTCGGCGAAGAGGTCCATAAGATGCGTCTTGACGGACTTGGACTTGTCAATGATAGTTTCCGTCCCAACATCAATTCGGCCGATTGATTTGGGGTCAATGTTGTATTTTTCGAGAAGACCAGAGACGGCTGCAAATGACTGTGAGGGTGTTATTATCGATGGTAATAGCAGGAGCATACCGTTGAGCGCGAACGAGTTGATGTCCTCACGATCATCTGGCCAGGCCATGTATTCCTGGCCGAGACCGATGGTGTATTTTCCCTTGGAGACGCCGTCAAACTCTTCGAGGGCAGCCTCTGAGATGCACTGAACGAAAATCAGTCAAGAGAACGCGAAAACAACAAGGCCAGACGCACTCGGAGAGGGAAGTAGGCCTCTACGGCAAGGACACCAACGTCCTTGGGGCGGGCGGTCGAGGCATCAGAGGTAGACATGGCGGTGATGGTGGAGAACAGGAAAGCGGGGGGATGGAGGGTAGAGAAAACAAGATGCGGGGTTTATATAGAAAAGCAGAAAATGGTATGGTGCCATGCACGATAATTCGATAAATCGTTATTTTTGAAATAATTTGATCGTCTGATTCGTGCCGACCCTGCCGTTCTCACTTGTTGTTCGCGACTATTGTTCTCACGTAGGGTCCTTCCTGGAATCATGCCAGCTGCCTCTCCGCCGATCGCTATTCCGTGCAATCTTATATTCTCTGTCTCATTTCCAGACGTCTTGTTCCCTTGTCTGCTCTTTCTGTTCTCCTCCCACCGATCTCAGCGGCTCGATTCATCGTAGATTTACCGATGCCCGTATATGCATGGAGTTATTCCTATCAATGTCGCCTTTGGGGGCGGTCCATTTCGTTTTCCTGCTCTCTTCCACTCGTGACTCGGCTCCATGATTTGCGGAGAGATCTGAGTGTTTAACCATTTCCGAATGCGATAGACTCTGGCAAAGAGTTACGCTACACCCGGTCCATCACTCGCATTGACCGCAGACGCTCGCGCCGGTGGTAAGTACTCATCATTACTGTGAACAGTGTAATTTGGAACACTTCCCACACATAAATGTCATCATCAGTTATTGTGTTAACGCCCTAAGCAAACTGTGTAGGTCGGCCCTATCAAGCTCCCGCAACATGCCAGTGGTATATATTCCTCATACATGTAACATTTATGTTTGAAGCACGCCGATTCCGAACACATCGTGGTGGAAAACATACTGATAGATACGCCGGCTGATTGCTTATGTCCTGTCGCGATACCAGCTTAGGACATAAGCTACTTGGAGCGGCTGTTGCGCGGTCGCGTTAAGCTCGTCTCCGTTGACCAACGAGAGCGAGAGTGAATGGCGGGACCTTCTCGGGATGCGATTAACAGCGGAAAGGAGGATCACTTATCTCTAAAACTACTCTATCCTGAGTAAGGTATCGCTGTATATATATCCTGAACTTCGTTTTCAGCGCGCCATTCTCAGTAAGGACCAAGGGAAGAACAATCTCACCGACATGAGAACTAAGACTTGGTAATGACTCGTAAGTCTTCTAGTTTGGGCATAGATATATTCTCTAGTGCTTCCCCGCCTTCTCCTAATTGTATCCGTTTCGTTCTAGCACGTCTTGCCCGTATAGCTTGCCATTCGTGAGACGGAATGGAACCGGAAGCATAAGCACCGGGGCTTCGGTCCGTGATCCCATCAGTGCCACGTGAGCGGAAACCAGGCGGAAACAAACCAGTGATTGAATTTTGCTGTACTTTTTGACTTCGACAACCAACTGAGGCTCAGAACACAGTGACCACCACTTCCTCTACTCGGAAAACGTTGACTGTTACCTCACTTGCTACGCATATCGATCATGTCGATACCGGGGCCGTCCAACCAGCCCCCAAGGCAAATTCCGATGGGATTCCATTCAGGCCCGCCACCTCCAACCCTAAACCAAACTACTCAAGAACACCCGATTCTTATCTGGATGCTTTCGCTCAATCGCGAGTACACAACTGAAGTCAGGAACCATTTTACTCTGCGATATGGGGATTTACTTAGCCTTCAGGAATACGATGCGTGTTATAGTTTGCTTAAAGATCACTTTCCGCACGTCCAACTTGGTGCTTTCACTCCGGAGGATGCCAACTCTTTCCGTACATCTTTTGAACTTATCTTTTGAGTAAGAGTTCACCTGTTTGTAGGCCATGTCATTACCCAGTTGCTTCCGATTCTGATGATGCGCCACCGTCGAATACCTAAAGCCAAGTGGCGCGACTGCGTCACCCCCAATGGGAAACATTGGATTGAACAGGTAAGCTCGCTTGTTGTTATCTTGTGCTAAACCTGAAGGACTTAATAATTCAGATGCCCGAAGGCATGCAACCTGGACGTTTTCTTACATCAATGATCGGGTACCACATCCAGTACGGACCTTCCCTATGCGGAATCGCCATGACCCAAGGAGTGCAAAAATACGTCGTGAATCTCGGTCTTGGTATTCAGCTCATCTCCCTGCCCTCGCGCTTCCGAAGTTTGGTAAACTATCTCGAGTCCCTTCGTTCGCAGGTTCGTGGCGTCTTTCGCGTCCATTAATAATATGATACGTGATACTGACTGCTTCTCTGAAGCTCACTGAAAACGAAATCAAACTCATTCCCCGGGATCAAGGCCTCGAAACCGCTTTGCGTCGGATTTCTATCATCCTGGCGCTCAAGGAGGCATACGTGCATGCCATCGGGCTGTCGCGAAGCTTCAACTACCAGCGCCTCGAGTTCAACGTTCCCGCTGGAAAGGCGTGGTGTGATGGTCATCCTCTGCAGGGCTGGGAGTTCCGCCTGTGGAATGCAAAGCTCGGCGTCGCCCGGGGAGATGCCATCGTCGAGGAGTTGTACGTTTGTGTTTCTGCCTTCTTCAGAAGCACGACGGAGTCGACGTTTATATGGAATGATGAGCGGAGAAACCTGCAGACGTGGGTGCAGTTTGTCGATATCGACCAGATGATGAAGGTCCTTCCCAAGTTGGCTATGTAGAGTTGTTGTACAAGAATCGCTTCGCACTCTTAATTACAAGGACATTGTTGTAGCCCTTACGATACCCTTTTTCACTTACTCTGCTATCGATGTTTTACGGTGTACCTCCCGAATATGTAAGGATGCTCGATATTAATGGTATACTACATATCTTTGTACAGCTTGGATTACAATCGATGATTCATGGGTATGGCGGGACATCAATCAAGGGTTCTTGAACCCTCCTGGCTTGTACCTAAAGCCCAATCAGCTTGCCGCAATTACAAGACGTGGACGAAGAGCCTCACCATTGCCAGCCAACGGCAACCCAGGGCAAGGCAAATCCAAAGCCAAGATAAGCCACGAATTTGTAGGTGAATGCCTTCTTGTTGAGGTAGTTGAAGGGTAGATGCTGCAGGAATGGTAAGCGTATCAATGACAATTAGCTGCAGGATGAGCAGGCGTACCTCCACTGAAGTATGTGGTTTCACGCATGGCGGGATATAGTTAATAAATCTCCGCTGTGCCAGTTGAGTGCCGGAGCGGACGGCTACTCGAGTAGCGCTGGTAGCGAGGAGGCTCATTGCAGCGAGTGATGTAGAAGAGGACTCGAAGAGAGCTCTAAGGATGTGTAGACAGACGGAAGCTGGTTGATGGGTCTTTCATCAAAAAACATATCACCTTTTGTATTCGCTCGTCCCAACAGTCCAGAAAACATAGCCCATGTCTATTCGGGAAGAAAATAGCTCGAGACAGTAGCTGGACGGCAGTCTTTTGGGTACTGGAATGGGCGGTGCGGTCTGGAACTACCCGCGTGATGGGGCTCAAACGCCATTGTCCGCCAGATGTACTGTGGTGTGAGTCTGTTGACTCCGTTCATTATGGCGGAGCTTGCGATCCAGACTATTTTGAACCCTGGATGATAGACCAAGACGCAATAGAACCTCTCGGAATTGCTGATATATGTTGACAGGCCGACGTCAGGATATTGATAGCACTGAGTAAAGCGGCGGGAAGACATAGAAAGCATTAACTCGTCGTTCGGTCCAGCCATGTAAGTCCAGTGTTACAGATATAGAAGCTTCAATTAGGTGCAGATTAGGTGGTCGATGGAAGAGAGAAGATTCGGTCACCGGACCGGACATCCCCGCATCGATCTTGCTTCCCACCATGAACATCCGCGTTGGTTCCTCAAACGAACCTCTCAATACACTAGCAGCCTCTTCTCCGTTCACAAGACAGGTTTGTTCCTTACACTTTGCCCTGCGCTCCCACTCAAACGCGTCAGATCGACGTGATATTTCCCTCGAATGATGCTCTCGAAAATGCTCTTGCTGGCCTTCAAACCCGGTTTGTGAAGGGAAACATAACACTTTCTGACGCTATCTCGATGTATCACAGGTACGTACATATCAGACTGAATTCAACCTAGAAATATTTGTTGACCACTTGCAGTGGGATCACGATGCTCAGCGTAGGCAATGTTGAGGACGTGTGGTGCATCGACCAACGCGGCATACTTACAATCTCGGTAGTTAAAGAGACCTACGAGGCCCTTGGAATCACCGGGCAGAAAGTTGTCTTGGGTCATGGGAAGAAACACCCAATGGAGGAGCGCCATGGTATTACTATTCTTTAACGCGTCCGCCTTGAAGCCTTTTTGATGCCTTCTAGTGCAGTCGTCAGTATACCCCTTCATGGACATACAGAATCTCCTGCCAGTCGCCGCCGACTTGAAGATGCTCTGAGGACCTTTGACGCGAAAAAGAAATCGTGGACTGTTCTATGCACAACCGGTGGTGAATAAAGCAATCTTAAGAAAGGAACACGCCCCATTCTGACGTTTGAGTTTCTAGATGACGCGGTTCTGGAGAACGAACTGCTCTCTGATCGCTCTGTCCAACCTGTTGCTTGTACAAAAACCGTCTTACACGACGTTCATACGCCCAAGATGGATAAACTACCGAGCAAAGGCGATGAGGATTGGGAGGAAGAGATAAATTCATTGTTCGAATGGGTAGGTTTGGTCGGAATAGGTTCGCAGAGGTAGCTTTCGTTTTATACAATTCATGAAGTTTAAATGACTTGACGGTTCTCACCCACAGGTTGAGCGTCACTGATTCGACTGATCCCTCTATCTGTCTTTACGAGCCTCCTGCTTCTTGTCGACCATGCAACATTCGTCACTTACGCTGGAAAGGGTTCCTTGGGCCTGCCTTTGTACAAACCGTCCTCGATACAATTGTCGATCTGTAAGCACGTTGTCAACCTGGTCTGTCAGAACTCCGTGTTAACCGTCCAGCAGCAAGTCAGAGTCCTCGGATGACTTCGCATCCATAACCTGTCATGGATTTGATATGAATCCTGTCCCACATCTGCCGAAGAGCGCCTTCAAGTCTTCGAACGCAGGGCCATTCACACCGTTTGTGAATCCCTTGAAGGGAGAAAATGATATTTGGTCTATGATATACCAACCATCACCAATCTCAGATAGTTCTTCCAGATGGGTTTTAGCATCGTCCCAATGATCTGATGTAAGTAAATATCCTCTCCAGTAGAGGCTTCATGCTACATGTCTGCAGTTGACTGGTACATGACCTGTCGAGAAGGACGCCTACGATCGCACTCTACTTCCGGTTGGCTGTCATCAGATTTAAATTTATGTTCGAAGTTCGCATTATGTCTGCCACTTACTAGAGATAGAACGTCAGCGCCTCAGTCCCTGGGTTGTCGTATCTTATTGGTTTCAGGCAGATAACGTTGCTAGTTCATTCTCCAGAGCTTTCTTGACTGTAGATCGCGCTGCACTTAACGATACGGTATTTCGAGGCCAAATCGTTCAAGTCCGTCAGATCTGGCCGAGAAACGAAGTTGTCTTAAAACCAGTCACCGAAGGTAACGCGCTCTCCCTCCCTGTCCCCCCGGAAAGACTGCTCCAGGTTTTGCGTTTAATAGACAATGCTACAGGAAGTAAGCTTGTTAGGCTTTGAAACAGGCAATCGGGAAGAGAGGAACTGGTGCTGTTGGTGGTAATGAATTTGTACGTGCATGTCGTGTCACTGATTTCTGAATACTTTGGGGAATGATTCCACGTCAACAACACACTCAATCCTCCACTGAGTTTGAAACAAAAGGACTGTCCTGTCCCGTTAATGGACTGAACTTTCACAGCAGTGCGGGTAGTAGAGCCTCAGCCAGTCCTACACATCCTCAGGAGACTCTCTAGTAGCTGGCCAGGCTCGAGTTGCTCAACTGACAGTGGCCCCATTGCAGCCAGGGTAACCCAACTTACTGCCGGAGCAGGACTCGATACTGTTGAGCAGGGCTCAACCACATGATTGTGAAGAGCTAAATGAGGTTGCAGTAGTTGTCAGCGAAGCTGCAAGCCAGCTCACAGCCGAACCGCTGACAGCTCACCAGAAGCCTCACCAGGCCCTTCCTAACCATGTAGTCAAATACTGCTCAGCAGTATCGAGTCTTGCTCCTACAGTAGGTTAAGTTACCTGGCCTTAGTACAACGGGGGGATGTGCGACGCATCGTCGGTCTGGTGACTAGCTGCAATCGTTCAATCCATCCAGAGAGGATCAGGCCTTATAACTCTTAGCTCATGATTTGTAGGCCTAGAAGAGATAGTGAGTATTGAACTGCAGGCAGAGTGAAAAGGAGTTCAGGAGTGGTCGATGAGGAGAAGTGATTCCGATCGCTTTGATGTCTATGCGCATGCCACCCAACCTATACCATAGCAGTAAGTATCTTTCGTTCGAGCACCTCGAACTCGCAGCCTAGCCTGTGGGCGACCTCACATCGTAATACTTAGATTCAAAGGAGTCCGTCGAGATAAGAAAGTCCTAAGCTGAAGTCTAGGCATAACCTCCTGTAGACAAGGACGGCGGTAAACCGTCCTCACCACACCCTACTTCCGGGTTTGAAGACAATTCCAGCACGACCGTGGAACCAGCCTCAAAGACATCCCACTCCAGGTAACAAGCTGACTTGTATGGCACACCATTGACAGTTACGCTCTTGAATCACAGCTATCAGCCAGGTAGCAGGCTAACATGGAAGTGGCGCCTTACCTGCACGTATATATTGCCTTCACCGAAGTTGTTGCTCACGATCGAAGTCGTTGAGTTGAACAAGGGGTTGTAGAACGATATAGACGGGAAGTACGGGGACGACAGAAGGAATTGTCTCGTTCCAGGGAGGGGGTACATCCCGGCAAGGTAGAAGACCACGTAGCTGCCCATGGCTCCCGAATCTGTCACAGTTGATTATTGAGCGTGATATCGGCAAGTATGAAAGTACTTGCCATCGTTGCCAGGAAGTCCGTTGACAGAGGTATTAAACCAAGTACTGATGGTCTCCCGAACTCTGTGGGAGCTCATGCCCGGCTTGTTAGCATAGTGATACATGTGGGGAATCTGTTGAGACGGTTCGTTTGTTGAGTCGAAGTAGTTCTACGCAACGGGCACCATCAGATTGAACGAGATAAGATTGCAGAGCGAGTAAGCTCACGTCGGAGAACATCCAGTCCAATCTTTCGATGAATTTATCCATACCACCCTGAAGCTCGATAAGCTTGGCCGTATCATGCGGAACATACTGGATGAGTAAAGATCAGCGAAACTCAAGGCTCGACGACAGAGCGACTACTTGCCTGAGAGTACTGAAATAAGAGAGAAGGCGTAGGTCAGTCGGACAGATAGTCAGATGAACGGATAATACGCACAACAATGGGACTAGTCTCGTAGAACCCATCACGCCGGATGGCATTCAAGAAACACGTCGCTTTCAGAGGATCGTTGACACTGCAGTGTCGTGGATCAGTATAGTTCCATGTTCCATTAGCAAACTTGGGCTATTAAGCAGTTAAGGAATTATGTTATCTCAATGAATCCTTATATACCTGGAAGAACCCAGTGATATTTTGAGCAATGTCCGGAACAGAAACATTGCCATTCCAAGAGTTCACGAAATTTTCAGCTCGCGAAAAATACTATCACGAGTAATGAGGCCAGGAAGTAACTGTAATAAAGAATGAACCCACTTTTGCAGCATCGCTCTTCTTATCAAGCAGTTTGGCTACTTGTGCAATGGTGAAATCGTCAAAAGCATACTACGTGAGGCATGAAATTAAGAACAAATGCACTGCAATAATTCATACCTCGAGAGCTCTGGACACCTGTTTTGTATTGGCGCCACCTCTGAACGTCGTGTCTGATGGTATGTAGCCTAGAAATTGAAACCATGAGAAACGCTTGATCTGGCACCCGAACGCCACACTAACCATACTTTTTCCACGCGTCCGCTTGACGTCCTTGAATATTCCAGTTCGGAGGTGTATCTTCAGCATCAGCAACCAATGCAGCATACAGATCATCTGCAGAGATTCTAAGATCGGAGGCATAATTCTGGAATCTACCAAGACACGCTTTAGCAGGATGAAAAGGGTGCCGAAATACACTTACTTGACGAAGAACTCTGCTAGAATCGGGTCACCATCTGCTCGATTTGAGTGATCGCTCTAGGTGAGAAATGGAACGGGCTTACGACTACCGCCTTGAATGAACCTGCAAGGGTATTTAGGACACCCATCAAACGGACTAGAGGAGAATGATCAAACATTTTTGTGCCCATCTCGCGACATTCGGGTAACCAGCCTTCGTACCGTCGATCAAAGGTCGACGAAGTCGGGATCACTTCATACCTTCGTGTTTCTGAATGTCAATCATGCCACGGACAATGCTGGCAAAAGTCAGCGGGTCATGAAGGGACATGAGCGGGAACAAAGTTCGATATGTGTCCCACTGTTCAAATACCAGTAAGTCGATAAAGAGTGCAAGGGGACGTGTACGTGCATTGCAGTAAAAGGAATCGTAGTACGGTTCCGATGAGGTCCATCCCGGGTTTTCGCCGGTATCTGCGAGAGCGTTCAACTTGAGTATGACACGTAGATTAGTTGAAAAACTGCACGTACAATCACCGGGAGCCAAGTGGGTACGATACAACTGGAAGGCATCATTCGTATCGTCACTCAATAGATACGCGACTTCGGAGACGTACCGACGAATACAGCAAAGTTGTGGTATTAACATCGACCGCGTCAGTTTGTACCTGAACTCGCCCGAGTATGTCGCGCCATTGTTCTTGGCTGTCGCTTAGAACGCGTTCAAAATCCCAGTCGGATATTTCTTCCTCTGCGGTCGAACACGCCTGGTCAATGGATATTAAAGAAACACCAACTCGAGCGAGGATGGTCGTGCTTCCTGCGGCAGAAGCAGGGAATCCGACGAGGCCGCCGTGTTCATACCCCCATGCTAATTAAAGCGTGAGACGGCATGACCACCTCATGGCGCATACGTACTGTAATAATGTTGGTGAATATCCGTGCCCCACAAATCCGGATAGTTGATTTTGTATGGACCGTACTCGGAGGGCCCGTCGAAGTCGCCATGAAAGTCCACGCAAGCATACGCGTTGAAACGTCCGATACCGAAGGAGTCGGCGAAACTGCCACTAGCTGGAGAAACGACGTGTCAAGAATGCCTTCTGCGTTTCCAATATCGGACGGACCTGTCATCCTCCCCGTGTCGGGATCTACCAACATGGTTATATCGTTAGCACTGATTTGGCCATCATTAGTGACATCGAGAAGAATACGAGGCGTCGTCGAGGCGGACGGAAAAGTATATCGGTGCAGCGCAGTGCGGCGCGTAGCAGTGAGCTCCACGCGGATCGAGTTTGTCAGATTTGTCGAGAAATATCCCGGAGAGGCTGCATCATCCGGGGATCCTAAGGACAATACTTCAGATACCGTCATAACGCGAAGAACATCCAAGAGACGCGCCATCGGGAAGCAGATTACGCAAAATCTTCCGTGAGTCAATGGTCGTGAGACATTGCTCAAAGGCAGAACAATTGTAGATCGGGAAAAGTTTGAAGTTCGATAGCGGAACTTGCTAAAGCGAGTTGACGTTGAATATCAAGGAGAGGCCTCGGGGAAACGCCTACCCCTCCAGTTCCCGACTGATGCAACTGCGAGAACCCAGTCACATTATACCGGGGATCGCCATCGTACCCAGCATGCTACAGCGAGAATTAACGCGTCTCCCGCTCAGAAGAGATAGAGACTTGCATTGCCCGGTGAATCCGTGTCCATTCCGACTTTGACCATTCCATGAGGCACGCTGGCACCTGTTGACACGCAGTGCGTAAGCATTTTACTCTCCTCCGAATCGTTGACGCGTCACAAACCTGGAAACGTGTGGCCTCCATTGACTGTTCCGATGAATAGATTAACGAAGTCGAGGGGGTCAAGAGCTGCGACGCCAACGGACACCAACGCATAGAGGATGAGCCTGTACATGACTGTACGAGAACAAGTCCTTGAAGGTCAGCTGCTGATAGAAGCCTTGGGTTCAAGGGCGCATGATAAGGCCTCGGCAGGGCGGGCGCATGTGGGAGGCGGGCCGTAATCAAACCCCAGGACACGATAGAACACCTTGTAACGAGATTTTGCAATAGATTGTACCTTTCATGGTGAAGAGGTCACCTGAAAAGTCCGATTCGTTACTCATGACGGTAAAAAAGCAAGTTCGATCGTTACATAAACACAAATACAAGTACACAACACGTTCAGTTTGTCACGTTGATCTCATACCGTCTGCGCCTTCTCGTTGCCCAGCCAGGCCACGCTGAGCACCTGTTCTCCAAGCCCTTCGACATTCAGTACCCTCTTTTCGCCGGGCAGCAAGTCCAACGCGTTATCACTCCACTTGGGGTCTACCTCCCCATCTGTCGTGAAGAAGACGCACTTGGCCGGCTTCTTCACCTCGACTTCTACCTTCCCAGCAGCTCTATCCAAGTTAATGCTGAGCCCGGGATCCGGAAGAGGTAAGTTCTTGTATGGCTGAGGCCAGTCCGCATAACGCGCGAGTACTTCCCCAGACGCGCCATCCAGAAGTTTGGCGCCAACCACTACGCTGTATGTAGTGGTGAATGCAGTATTGCCATTGGGAGGCGGCGAAATCTCTCGAGAAGGACCAGCACATGGCATGGAGAGAAGCTCGGTTGTCTGGTTAGGAAGTAGGTCAAATTTGTGAGACTCATGTTTAGTCCAAGCACTTATAAGGTCAAAGTAGTCCAGCTGCAAGACGACAGTACGAGGGGATAGGGACGAGTTGGTTGCCCATATGTCAAGGGTAGCGTCGAGGCTCTGGAAAGCACCAAACTCGTAATACTGTCGATAAAAATTAGTACCATATTGATGGCCGCGAACACTGTTAGGATTACCTGACGGGGACGGTCAGTCGGTTTGTTTTTAACTACATTCCGGAAGATCCCAATTGCGAACGTCGACAAGTGTCTCTTAATGGTGTAATAGACTGGCTTGGCCCGTAACTGTGAATAGAAATCAAGATCAAGCAATCATCAACACGATGCAAGCTTACAAAGTAGTCCGCGATGGCCCAAGAGGTGACAGGCCAGCAATCGTTCAACTGCCAAACAAGCACTCCAGAAGTCTGTCACTTCGTTAACACAAATCGAACGGAAGATAAGAAAGAAACATACATATTGTTTTCCAGGACCTTTCCATTGTCTCTTCCAGCTTTGGTACGCATAGCCCACACTCTCGCTCTGCATCGCCTGTGTAATAAACACGGCCTTCTCCAAGTCCTCCTTCACCTTAAAGTTCTCATTGATCGCAATCGAAAATCGCCGCTCATAGCTCCCAGCACGACAATGCTGAGCCATGATCCCACTCTGTGCATGCTGACCTTCCAAACTCTCTCCACCCATCCAGTATTTGATAGTCTTCATAACTGGCATCGAAGGCATTCCAAACTCACTGACGAAACGGCCACCCATACGGTCGTACTCCTGGTACGGCAGTTCCTTGCCGCCCCAGATGTTCCATTGATGCACGTCCCCAATGGTGGGATCGGCGGTATCCCAGCCTTTCCCGCCATAGGGTGATCCGCGATGATACGGAATCGGTGGGTCGCAGAGAGCTTCAACGACGGATGGTAGGACCTCTTCGTATATCTTGATAGCCGGGAACGAAGCAACGTCTAAGAGCAAGAAAATTAGATAAGGACGGCCAAAGAGTTCGAAGCGCGTACCTCCCCACTGGAGGACCATTTGATAATCCTCGTTGTTGCCACACCAAATCGCAATGGAGGGATGATGCCTCAATCGCTTCACGTTATCTTCCGCTTCCTTGCGCACAGAAGCCACAAAGTCATCATGTGCTGGGTAGACACCGCACGCGAACTGGAAATCCTGCCAGACGAGAAGCCCGAGTTCTGAAGAACGCGATGTGAAGTTCAGTTGTAGCAAGGCTAATCGAGAGACCCTCACCATCACAGATATCATAGAAACAGTCCGGCTCATAGATGCCTCCGCCCCACAATCTGACCATGTTTTGGTTTCCGTCGCGCATTAAAGTTAACCACGCGCGGTATCGTTCCGGTGTAAGCGTCGTCAGGAAATTGTCAGCCGGAATCCAATTGGAGCCTACATAGAGCATGAGCGAGAGATTCAGATGCATCTTTAACTTGTACGTACCGCCCATGAACATGCGGACACCATTGATTTCGAACAAGAAAGTAGTCCCAGTGCCATACTGGTCTGGCTCAGAAACCTCTTCTTGAATTAGCTTAACACTCCTGAAACCAACGCGCTTCGTCGTGGTATCCACGACGTTCTTGTTCTATATACTATTAAGCCAGGACGTCGCTGCCAAGGGCAACAGGAAACGCACCGGTCCCAAGAGTTCCAGCTTCACGTCATACAAAACCTGTTCGCCATATCCGACGGGCCACCACAGTTTGATCTCATCATTACTGAAAGTCCAATCGATTTGCGTCCCCAAACTGAAGTCTGCTTGTTTGACTACTTTCCCGGTAGAATCAGCGAGAGTCGCCTTGATCTCCCCACCGGGCAATCCGCCGTCAATGTCCACGTCAATCTTGAGCTGCGTTCCAATGTCCCCAAGAACACTGGCGCGTGTCTGAACCTCCGAAATCCTAGCGGCGTATGTCTTGAGAGTAATCGGTCTGTATGGTCCACAAGTCATAAGCTCTGGGCCCCAGTCCCAACTAATCTGTTGTGAGCTCTCATCATAAGAGAAGATAGCATCAAGTAAGACACACCGCCAGTCATACTGCGCTTTGCGCACATAGACGCGACTTGGATCGCCAAGATTCGTCGAGCCAGCGCGAACCTTTCCGTACTGTGCTTCAAGCTCTCGGGCTAGTTTGGCAGCGCTCTTAAAATGCAGGACAAGGACGTTATTCGCTAGCGGTTTGACTGGTACGACATATGTCTGGAACATGTTCTTTGTGGAAAGAATTTTGGTGTCGTTCTACCCGCACTAAGGAGGAGCTATAGATGATAACAGCGTGAAGACGCACCAAATAAACGTCGCAGAGCGTGTCCAGGCCGAGGAACTCGAGCTCAGCATGTTCGCGTCCGTCCTTGTTCTCGTCGAACGTGAAAGTACAGCGGTAAATCCATTCTGTTTCTCCAATCCCTGAATATAGTCAGATAGAGGCATCACACACCAAGACGATTACACGCACACTGAACCTGATGCTCGTTGAAGCCAAGGTACGGGTCTGGTATGAGTCCATTCTTCATCAGCTCGACGTGCACCTCGGACGGATACGCCTTGGTCTCCCTCCACCCATCGCTCGTCAAGGCCTTTTCCAATGAACTGCCACATTGTTTCCAGGTCCAGTTGCTTTTCAGCTCAAGATATCGCGCTTCAGCCATGACGGTAGGGAGAACACATCGCTATCCCATCGATGCTTATAAGCGATTGGAGACATGACCGTGCCGAGTGAAAGGCGTTGATCACATGCTCACTCGGACCGGATGATAAGGTGGCGGCCCAACCCCGCCTTCTGCTCAAAGGTGAAGTCGGCCCATGAAGCCCATTCAAAATATGATAGGTTATTCAACCGAAAACAATCCAAAGTCCATTCCAAGTACATAGTATTATAGATTCCTAAAGATGCGGTGAAGTCGATAACCCGTCTGTTCACCGTCACTAGCCGTCAACACGGCGATGATTTTGACCAGTCTGCAGGGGTCCTCAATACCATATGATCTATTCGCGGAGGCTTGGCTGTCTCCTGTACCTTGCACTAATGAAAACATTTTAGCATCAAACGCACCGGAACCTCAAAAATGAAATACTGACCATCTCCAGTCCTGCACTCCAGTCGTCTTCCTCGGCGAAGCCAGCAAATGATACCCTCTTCATCTTGGATGATTTGACTTTTGCGGGGATAGGTTCGCTAAGAGCAGTGACCTGTCTGGGCAACACTGAAGCAGCCGTCGGAGGTGCAACGTACACATCATTGTACTCATCCGGATCCAGCTGGTCTACTTCCTCGTCATCGCTGTCAATCATCGACGGACTGATGGAAGCAGAAGGGCCCGACGCAACTGATGTTGGTCGGGTCTCGCCTTCCTCACATGCAAGGGATTTCCTGTTCTCGATTGTGAAATTATTCTCCATTTTTACAGGAGAAGGGGATGAGAGCGCAAGTGTCGAATCCACATCCGTCGGC